>SCDT01005605.1:0-10137 GCA_004143765.1 Drosophila melanica
AAATGTATATAATATATATATATGATTAGTAATAGTGTTTGTCCGCTTGCTCAATATATGTATCGAAATGTTAAACACAAATCTTTTAACAAACATATAAATTGTTAATTAGTTTATTACCATTACCCAAACTTAAAATAAAGAGCATCAAACAGTTCGCCTAAGCTTAAACAAGTTATTGTTTGCGCTCTCCGATTTGTCTATTTATGAGTTCAATACTAGCGCAAGTTCAACAATCTTATATCGGTAATTGGGCCATGACTATATATGTACCACATATAGTATTTATAGTGCATTGTTCATATTGAATGAACGAAACTTGTCGCCTCAAATACCAATCTGATGACGAAGTTGGCTCGCCTCACGAGAGCGCGACTCGCGACATGCTTATGACCAACGGATCGCTGTTCGTCGTGGGGTGCCAGGTGATTCCCAGACGGCCTGTGTTGTAGGCAGCGATCGGTCGATTGCTTATCTTTGGCTCGCTTCATGCTCACGAAATTACCCAAGGGCGTGGGTAATAGCCAATTTTACTGCGCTTTAGTCACGACTTCTTTTATCTATTCTACCTTGTCAGCCTGATCGAGGCGCTCTTTGTGTCTATTGCGTGATGTATGTTCGTTTGCGCCCACATATGAGAGAATATATGTATTATTAGATTGGTTTGAGCTCCTGCCACACGCCATCGCTCACACGCCCCGATTACCGTTTTCTCCGATTTGAGCCTTATGATTAATGCTTCAAAGTTCAATCGGCCCTATGGCTATTTTCAACGATAACGTAGCTCGTGAATTATTTTTGCCTAATGAAAAATTTAAGCCGAATTCGCTATCAAATGACTTTTCGCTACGCTTTCAATACATATGACACCTATCATGATTCGTTTTATGCATGTGTCATATATGTGCATTACTTTTGGTATTTATTGCACTTACGGTTCTGGCCAGCGTTTCCCGTCACGTCAGTAGTCAGTAGTAAAATGATTTTATGAATGGGAATCACGCATTCAGTGCAAATTGTTTCAGGTCAGTTAACAACTGCCTGACTAATTGTACTCATATAATCGTAACTATATTTCATATCCCGAAGTTGCTGCCAAAATACCTCTCAAGATTAAATAAACACTTTCGTTTACGTCAGCAGCGTTTAAGTAAAACAAACCGATTAAACATGACTGATTTTACTGTGATAACAGCTAATTCATATTACAGATTTAGAGCAAAGCCAGTTAAATAACGCATTGCAGCCATACTATTATAGTACATTAATGTTGGCAATATGTAGAATCAATTTTAATTGAGAAACTTATTAGATTTGTATTATAGTGAACTTTTTAACTAAATATTTTCTCTCCAACTAAAATTTCTAACAAAATATACTCAAATTTTAAAACAAACTAAAACAATAGTTATCTTTATACATATATATTAAATTTTTAATGTGCACAAAGTGCGTACAAATAAAAAACATATAATTTAAAGTTATTGAGTTTTCACACTTATACTTATACTTATATTATAAAGTGTTCAACTCTATATTTTGTGCCAGCAAAACATTAAGCAAACACATTACGCTCAATGGTGAAATACCCAGAACTCCGGCGCCAGTTTATTTAAAGATCTGCTATCTATTACATAAAATACAAGGAAAGATACAAGTTGCAAAATTGCTTCGCTACTGAGTCATCAGAGCTTTACATATGTATACATACATTTGGAATTGAATTGAATAATGTTCACAAAACAAAAGCTTTTCAATTTGTTGCAAATTTACTAATCACTTTTCTGTTGTTGTTTTGTTAAAACAGGTTTGGATTAATCAGGGTGACATTATATTGGTCGGCTTGCGTGATTATCAGGATTCAAAGGCCGATGTTATCTTGAAGTACACACCGGATGAAGCCCGAAATCTGAAGACATACGGCGAATTTCCGGAATCGGTGCGCATCAACGAGACAGTCACATTCGTCGAAGATGGCTTCGATGAGGACATTGAGTTCGGCGATGAGATTAGCTCTGAGGATGATGCTGATTCCGTTGATAATATCTGATTAACAAAAAATAAAACAATAGCTGAAACTGAAACAGAAACAGCAGCCGCTGAGTCAGTTCGAGAGTAGGGAATTAAACCAATTTGTAAAAAGCCGACAGCCTTCACCCACAAACATGCAGATAAAAACCCACACGCATTATAAAAAATATCCTAAGCGGCGCAGCAACAGCTGAAAGCGAAAGAGGAAAGTGACAAACCAGCCCAATTATTCAGCAATAAATCTTTAAAAATTTGAACGTTACTTTCTATAATTTTGAATCTTTTAAATTCGGATGCCAAATTCTAAATGTTAGCTTTTCAACCGCAATGTTCAATTATGAAACGAATGTAAACAAAATAGTAGAACTTTTATAAACAATGAAAACTAATGCAGCAATGCGAAACACAAACAATTTATTTTTTTCAAATTAAAAACAACAAAACGATATTAGTTACTTTTTTTTTTAAACAAACGAAAACCCAAAATGGAGCAAATAATGAAGCAGCTTCATTTATATACATATTGATATATAGGAGTTTAACTAAAGGTTATAAGGAAATAAAACAACAACAAAACAAGAAGAAACCTTTTGAATTTCTAGCTAGAAAGTAAGCAAAAGTAGGCAAGTAAAAAGAAAAAGAATTAAGCTCCCATTACAAAGTTGTGCTCAGTTTGATCGTCATAATTTATTTGTACTTTTTGATTCTTCCAGTTCCATGCTCTGTATTCCTTTGTGCTTTATTATCTTAAATTAATGTTAACTTTTATTGATTTCTTATGATTATTATAGTGTCTACTATAACTACCCGTTATTTCCCGTTTGCTGTCTATGCATTCAGTTTTTGTTTTTACTCGATTCGTTACGTAGAAACCCCCAAACTTCAGACATAACATATGAGATATATTGATTATTGTAACTAAGAAGGCAACAAATCCAATAAATAGTTATTTTAACCGAATGCAAAACAGCAAATAAAACAGCGAGTTTCATTTACTGTCTTAATTCAAACCGCACAGACGTATTTATTTATTAAATGCACACAATTTCAATCCAATACAAAAATTGTATGTTGAGCCCCTGAGTTAAGCTTACAACTCCTCGTGATGAGAAGGAAACTTTTTGAGTATGGCATGGTAAAGATTATAGAATGCATAGACTGAAACCGTGACAATCACCAGTAAGGCACCGCCAAAGGCGATGCTAAGAAAATTTCCATCGATGATGCCTGCAGAGCGATGGCGTTTAGTTGAGAAAATTTCTTCAGTGGATGCTGGATTATTCTGCTGCTGTGCCGTACGCTCAGACATTAAACGCTTCATGGTGCTCAAGCGTTCACGTAGAACTTCCACGGACTCTGTGTCCAGATCCGATGTGCCTACACTCTAAATAATTATTATATGTTACCTTTATTTTTACGTTTGTGGCTTACCTGTTCCTTGGCCGGCCATAGCTGTTTGGTTTGCAGATTATATAGTGAATAGGTTAAGCTTGGAATGTTTTTATTTAGGTATTAAAATGAAATGAGCAGAAGCAGGGTGTATTAGAAATATAGGAACAGGCGCATGNTATATAGTGAATAGGTTAAGCTTGGAATGTTTTTATTTAGGTATTAAAATGAAATGAGCAGAAGCAGGGTGTATTAGAAATATAGGAACAGGCGCATGCGCATAACGGACATCTATCGATTCAAACTTAGGAGTACTGGAAAATACGATTAGTTTCAGTAGCAAGCGAGTATAGATTACAGTTGGTATTTTCAGCACAACTTAGGCACTTTGTACACTAATGTTGTTCAGTTTTATTTCCCTTTTAAATATTTTCCATACATTTAAAGGACATATTTAGGACAGTTTTAATAAACAATATTTTGCATATTACATTTTTAAGTGTTGGCAAACACGATTGCGTATGCCGCTAGCGATAGCTACCGATACCTTTGGTATTTTTTAGCGAAATTTAGGCACATTCTACAAAAACATTGTAAACACGTGCAACACGCGCGCTTCTTACCTATTGTTTTTATTAGTACGAATTAAATGAGAAAATGGGTTTAACTAAACAATATTTGGCGTATCGCGCCATAGATAGTTTTAACATAATTGCATCGGGCCGTGCCAATGTAAATTTCGCCGTTCTTGAGAATAGCGAGGGACGTTTTGTCGCAGCCCCCGCGGCCGAGAATGTAATCATATGGGATTTGCGGTAAGCGTGCGCTATTTAAACAATATTTTGCTATAAATTAAACTAAAATATATTTCTTAGTATGGGTGATCGCAAATTGACGCTCCGTCGCGAAAAACAAGAGGTCACCGCTTTGCGAGTCTCTCCGGATCACCTGCACATTGCCGTCGGCTATGCGGATGGTGTGGTTCAGATTTTTGATCTGAGCTCACGAACGTATTACGACGCGATTTGTTCGTTGGCGCTACACAAGAACGCGGTCAGCATATTGCGGTATGATGCGCACGGTATGCGCCTGGTAAGTGGCGGCCTAGACACTGAGCTGGTGGTTGTGGATGTGGTGGAGCAGGCTGGTCGCCAGCGTCTGAGTGGACACAATGCGGCCGTCACTGATGCGCACTTCCTGCAGCGTATCGTCGAGCAGGACATTGTGGTGAGCTGCTCGAAGGATACACAAATCAAGTTTTGGAACTTGGAGACGCAATTCTGCTTCAAAACGATCGTCGACAATCGCACCGAAATATGGGCGTTAGCCTTCGTCAATGATTTGATGGTGGCGGGCGCCAGTGAGAGCGGCATGAATGTCTATCGGCTGCGTAAGCGCGACGATGACTCGCCACAAACACTGGAGACAGCCGTCGAAGGCCTGGCAATAGATGACGAGGACACGATTAGTCCACTGAGAGTTAGCAACTGCGGCACCATTCAACGCGCCAGCAAGGGGCGCACCGTCAACCTGGTAGCCGATCCCAATGAGCGTGTGTTGAGCTGTCACGGCACCAGCGATTTAATTGAGAACTTTTACATATGCACCGCCGAAGAGGCCAAGCAACGTCTGGCCAAGCGTCTGAAAAAGGCGCGCAAAAAGGCACAGGACGCTGCGGCGGCTGAGGAGAGTGAGGAGCAGCTGGCCAAGGAGCTGTCACTCAGTGATGAGGTCAAGCGCCTGGAGAGCATTAAAACGAAACAGAAAATCAAATCCATCGATATACTGCTCGGCCAGAACAAAGAGCTGCGCGTCCTTGTCAGCCTGGCCAATAACAGCATGCGCTTATACTCCCTGGAGGCATCGCTGAAATCGCGTAAGCCGACGGCAGCGTCGTCGGACCCTTCGGCAGACAGCAGTGTCAAACTGCTGCGCTCACTCACGCGTTTAGGCCATCAGTCGGAGGTGCGTTCCGTGTGCTTTAGCAACGATTCGCTGGCAATTGGTTCGGGATCGGGTGATTCCTTCAAGTTCTGGGATCGCGATGCCATGCAATGTCTGCGCACAGTGCCCACAGATTATACCCTCTGCTCGGCCTTTGTGCCCGGCGATCGCTATGTGCTGTTGGGCATGAAGAGCGGCAAACTGCTCATTGTAGACGTGAGCGCAGCGGATGTAGTCGAGCAAATACCGGCACACGAGAGCGAGCTGTGGAGCTTGGCCCTGCTGCCGGATCAGAAGGGCTGCGTTACTGGCAGCAGCGATACGACGCTGAAGATCTGGAGTTTTGAGCTGATTGATGCGGGCGAGGGAGACGCCCAGACCAAGGTACTATCGCTGCTACACAAGAACACGCTTAAGCTGGAGGAGACGGTGCTCTGTGTGGCCGTCAGTCCGGACATGAAGTACCTCGCCGTGGGCCTGCTGGATGCCACAGTGAAGGTCTTCTTCTTGGACACGTTTAAGTTCTATCTGTCGCTTTACGGACACAAGTTGCCGGTGCTCTGCATGGACATCTCCTATGACTCCACATTGATAGCCACCGGTTCGGCGGATCGCAACATTAAGATCTGGGGCCTCAACTTTGGTGACTGCCATCGTTCGCTTTTTGCGCACGACGATTCGGTCATGTGCCTGCAGTTCATACCCAGGACGCACATGTTCTTCAGCTGCGGTAAGGATGGCAAGGTCAAGCAGTGGGATGGCGACTCCTTTGAGAAGATCCTCACGCTGCCCGGCCACATTGGCGAGGCATACTGTTTGTCCGTGTCACCCAATGGCCGTTATTTGGTCAGCTGTGGCTCCGATCGAACACTGCGCATGTACGAGCGCACGGAGGAGACTATTGTGCTTAAAGATGTACAGGAAGAGGAGCGCGAGCAGATGGAAAACGAACAGCTGGCCACCGGCGAGGACAATAGCGTGCCCCTGCTGCCGGGCTTAAAGCTGCCCTCGCGCAAAACCGTTGGCTCCGAACAGGCAGCCGAATCCATCATGGAGTGCCTGGAGATATCCAAGCAGTTCGAGCTGGAGGCCGAGGAGAAGCCCGAACTGCATCCGTTGATGCTGGCCCTGCAAGTGAAGAGTCCCACAGATTTCCTGGTCGCGACCCTGGTGCGCATACGCACCTCCGACATGGAAGAGGCACTGCTGCTGCTGCCCTTCTCCGTTGTGTGCGAGCTCCTGGAGCGTCTGCCTGCGCTCATTACCCAAAGACCCGACGAGGTGGAGCTGCTCTGCCGCGTCACAGTGTTCCTGTTCAAAGTGCACATGAAGCCCATTGCGGCGGCCAAGTCCATGAAGCCACTGCTGCTGAAGCTGCTCGGCCTGCTCAAGCGCGATGTGCAGCAGCTGCGGGACACCATGGGCTACAATCTGCATGCCTTGGCGCTGCTGCAAACCGAGGTGGAGCAGCGCGAAGGTGTCCAGCTGTTCCGGGACGCAACGCTGGCCCGGCGCAAGAACGAGAAAAAGCGACGGGCTGCTACCAAACGGCGTCTGCAAATTCAAATGGCTTAAATATAGTTTAGCATAGGACTTTAATTTAACCACACTTTAATTCAATAAAATTGTATTGAGAAGGATCACTTGCAATTTAAGCCCGAAAGTTTTGTTCGCGACTTGTCGGTGATGTTTGTGTATGTGAATCTGACAGATTTGCGGCTGTGTGTGTTGTGCTTAGGGCGTATAAATTGCATATATTGAATATTAGTGTCCTCATTTGCGGGTGTCTACACTGGACAAATAGTTGGGACTTCAAGATTTTGAAACGTGGAACATGAAACATGGGACGAGCGACGGCACGAGCAAGCAAAACGTATTTCCGGTTCAACAAATGCCAGCCTTTGGGTAGCATCCAGTATCGGTTGTGCCAGGACCGCAAGGACCTGTAAATCATGAATTTTAAAACGCCAGTCCAGATCTGGTAACCAACGGTGTAAACAACACTCACCACCACAACGCTGAAAGGCTCCTGGCGGCCCGTAGCTGAGTTTTTGTATAGTGCACTTCTCGATGGGCGCGCTGGGCCGGCAGTAGGTTGTGTAACGCGCCCAGGGCAACGGCTCCTTGGGCTGTACACAGTTGGGCAAGTAGCTCAGCTTGTACGTGGTGCAGTTCTCCATGGGACCATCGTTGCGACAGAAGCCCTGGCGCGGCTTGACGGCATCCGGCCGTGGGAAACAGGTCACATCCACCGGCATATACGACAGCTTGTTGACGGTGCAGCGCTCCATGGCGCCGCTCGGCCGGCAAAAAGCTGTCAACGGCATTATGGGAGCACGGCGCACGTGCGGCTTCGGCACAAAGTCGTGCTTCTGCGTTGTCATCGCATACAAGGGTCCATCGAAGCGCAGTCCATTCTCCATAGGTCGAATGGGCGGAGTGCGCTCCGTGCAATTGGGCTGATACGAGAGCTGAGAATTGGAGGCGCAATAACACTTGAGTAAATAACAAAGGAATCAAGTAAGAGCGTTACAGTCGGGTGTAACCGACTGGGCAATACTCGTTCACGGTCTTCACTATTATTGTTATTTTTAACATTTTCGGTTTTTAGAAATATAATATTGGGCAACATTTAAAGAATGAAAAATTTGGGGTCTCTAGCTCTAAAACTGACTTGGGGGCGTTCTAGTGGGCATGGCCGGGTCACCAGCTATCTACATACCANTCAACATTTAAAGAATGAAAAATTTGGGGTCTCTAGCTCTAAAACTGACTTGGGGGCGTTCTAGTGGGCATGGCCGGGTCACCAGCTATCTACATACCAAATTTGTGGTCTTGATAGATTAGCGATTTTAGGCGTTATCGGTTTGCCACGCCCCCAATGGGCGCAGCCCAAAATCCTTTAGACTTTCCGAATCGGTTCACAAATGAGTTAAGTTTTAAGCCGGTTTTAAGCCGGACAAATCGACATATACCTATGGCAACGTAATCTTAAATGAATGTATGAATTAAAATGCTAGACCCTTAAAAAGGATATTTCCATTTTGTCAGGATGTAGACGTCTTTGATAATGGGGATAGCATCTAATCAGATTATGCGTGATGTGATCTTCGTTCCGGCGAAGAAGTGTACCCACCTTTTGTACAGTGCACCGCTCCAGTGGCCCGGTGGGTCTGCGGAACGTGTCCCTTGGCATAATGGGTGCCGGCTTCGTGCGAGACGCGTCCACGGGCCTGTAGCTCAGCTTGTAGACGGTGCTGGCGGCGCCAGCATCGTTGCCCAGGAAGCGCAGGCTGTTCATTGGCAGCATTGGGGCAGTGCGTCCGGTATTGCAGTTGGGCATGTAGCTGAGATTGTAGGTGGTGCAGATGTTCTGATAGTTGGGCGGCACGCAGCGTATCTTTTCCGCCCAGGGTGTTGGCTCCCTTGGCTGCAAGCAGACCGGCATATAGGATAGCTTCTGTACGGTGCAACGCTCCATGGGTCCCACGGGCTTCGTGTAATGCGAGCCCTGCTGCATAATCCTCGGCGGCGGATTCTGGCACACATCCACCGGCATATAGGATAGCTTCTGTATGGTGCAGCGTTCCATGGGCGCCGTCGAGGAACAGATGGCGACGCGCGGCAGGCAGGGCGAACGCTTCACAATGCCCTTGGGCACGTAGTCGTGTTTCTGCGAGGTCATCGCATAGATGGGCCCCTCAAAGCGCAGACCGCTCTCCATGGGCAGTACGGGCATGGTGCGCGATACCGGACACGGCGGCATATAGGACAGCTTCTGTACGGTGCACTTCTCCATTGGTGCCGTGTTGGCGCTTATGTGGTTGCACGGCCGGACAGGACGGGCGCGCAAATTGTCGCCGCAGTTGCCATAGTACGATCGCCGGTAGACGGTATCCGTGTCCAGCGGAGCGGTTGAGCGCATAAAGTGCGATCGTGGAAGGATGGGAAGTGTCCGGGCCGGCTGCTGGTAGCAGCAACCGGCATAGTCGCCGCAGTCGCAGGGCGGACACGAAGCGCCCGGCGGACAGGAGGGAAAATCTCCCGGCGCCCGGCACGGATCGCACGAAGGATCACCCATGATCGGCTGTCTGCCCAATTGAGGTCCTGGCTTTATTTAATTTACTCTACGGTTGAACAGGACATATCCGTTTTCTTTATAATCGGCGGCATTAAACATTCGACTTACTTACTTGGGTGGCAAAATTCTGTAATTCACGTCTCACAAAAAAAAACAGAAACAATTATATGTTGAAAAAATTGGCAATTGTTAAAGGAAATAATTTTGTTTGCTCAGAGCACAGAAATAATTATTACTGTATTGTTAACACATCCGAAAAACGAAATAAAAATTTTGCTTTGACATTCAACGACGAAGTTTTTACAGTTAGTAATACAGAATCAAATGATACAATCTCCAGACTACGAGAAAGATTTCAGACTAAATTTCAAATCTGGGTAAACTGATTGCATATATAGGAGAAAGTCAAATTATTATACATATATATATATGCATAAATGTATATATTTATATATAAATAAGGCATATAGTCACGAATTTTTTTTTGTGAAATGCGCATTTATTTTTTTATTTTGCCGTTTCCTTTGGTCGAAACTGCACAGAGGTAAAGCCATAATTTAAATGGTAACGTCGTCTTCTCAGCAGCTCGGCTGAGTGCGAATCGATGGAAAGAGCCAGCTTCATGATCGGGCCCCTTTGGGCACGTTGCAGGACGCGCCAGTCATCAACGGCGAGCCCTTCATTCTGGTCAT
>SCDT01005678.1:0-11175 GCA_004143765.1 Drosophila melanica
GGTGTATCGACTTGTTATCGTATTGCCAGCCTCCCAATGGGCGTGGCACAAAGATCTTAACACTTGTCTCACTTTGTCAATAGCGCCGAAAAAAGTTGCGTTCATCCGGACGGACAGACGGACAGCATGACGGAAATTGCACAAAACCAATATACTAGTTTACTTTGTAAACGAGTATAAAAATATAAAAATTTAAAACTTTAAACTTGCGCTTTGGTTTTCTGGGAATTTCATAAAGATGTTAGTTTAGAAGTTTAAAAGTGCATTAATCATATTTCACTAATATTCCCAATGTATTTTATATGGTACAACTTCTATAGAATCCATCGGTTGAAATTAGGTCTCTGTAAAAAGCGCTATCTTGGTAAATATCTGTCATTCTTATCTCACAACTGCCATTCCCCTTGTTGCTTAGTCACTATTTACATCTTAAAGATAATAGATATAGATATTTCTGTTCCCAACCAGTTTTACTAATCAAAAAGCTGTTTTTATAAAAGTTTTTCAAGTGCTATAATATAAAAGAAAATTGATTTTCGGGTTGCCGACTATTAAATACAATTGCATAATATAATATAGTATTGTGTTAAGAGAATTGTAAATATTATAATATAGATATATCTTCTTTAAACGTAACTATAATTAAATTAAAAATTGTCTCTTAACACTCAGTAGTTGTGCCAAAGAGTGCTTTAAGCTACTGAAAACTCATTATAGCTCAATAACCACATCGACTCATTCACAAAACAGCTTTGTAAGCCACACTGCACAGGAATACATAGGGAAAGGTATTGGCGTTGGCATTGGTAGTACCCGCACGACGGGCTGAGAAGTCATTGCAGGACAATGGAAAAGTCGTTGCCTGTCTAATTGCATCATCGACGCTCCCAGAGAATGGGCCACGCGCCCGGCGCGTCTCACCTGCAATTAAAGTGTCACATTAGGAACACGCAGCCGACAGGCGAACAGGAGTATTTCATATGCAAAGCGATGACACTGCCCAAAAAGCGATTCAAACTACATCCGACAGGGCAGCACATGGCACCAGACGGAAGGAAGGGGGTGGATGAACGGTTATGGGCCACGTGGCGGGTGCGGCAACTGTGTGAGCTGCTGAAAGTTGGACTTTCGGCGAAATCGGAAGGCGCAGCCCTTCTGGCTGCCAAAAGTTTTGCTTTGGGATTAGCCGCAGTTCAGAGCGTGTCGTGGATGCGAATGCTGGTGGTTTCTCTGCTATGCCATTGTGTTTGTTTACAGTTACATTTGCGCCCGGCAAGCCAACTAATGAAAGCAAATCTGCGCATTAATTTCAAACGAATTTGTTTTGATGCCGTGATAAGCCGGCAACCGACAACCGTCAGTCGACAGCCGGAAAAAAAATACTCGCTTGCCATTTGGTTGGCCCTTGCTGAGCCACAGAGCCACCGAGCCGATGAGCTTGCCCGTTTTGATTTCTGTCAATAGCCCTGCGGGCCGGCACTTGAGAGTCGTCATCATCGCCGTGCACTGAAACTGAATTTTGCAATACGCCCGCGGCGCTCACCCACACACCCACACACCCAAAAAGTACCACGCACGCAGGCGGACAGCCACACCCACACATACTTAAACAGTAAAGCACGCTTTGCATTACAATTGCGGCACGACCCCGCGACCTGGTGCAACCCCGTTTAAGCTTCAATGCCGCCGGCTTGCTACAGTTATTAATCTCAAAATACACTAAGCAACCAGATTTTGGACTTGAATACAATAGCGTGTATTGTTGTAAAGATTCTATTACAGAAAATATTTTGTAATAAAAAACTTAACTAATATTTATTTGTTTTGGTGATGTTTATCGCAGCATACTTTTTGGAGCCCAATTATATTAACTGCTAAATAAACAAATAAACAATAAATTTGGATTCGCTGTTTCATCCTGCAACCCTTTGCAATTTTTGTTCTGTTTTGTTACATAGTGTAATTTAGTGGAGTGTGCCTGTAAGCTAAATGTGTAATTAAAGTAGTTGCGGTTCANCTGCAACCCTTTGCAATTTTTGTTCTGTTTTGTTACATAGTGTAATTTAGTGGAGTGTGCCTGTAAGCTAAATGTGTAATTAAAGTAGTTGCGGTTCACAATGTTGATGATGATGATGAGCTGCACTTGTCGCTGAAGGACTCGCCTGGGAGAGCATGTCCTGGCACTTGAATTGGCCGCGTGCACTACACGTGATCCCGCTTGATAATGATCTCACATGCACTTGCCAGACCGAAATGGTGGGAACGTCTCTAAAAGACTCTCATTACCCATCAATATCGGACGAAGTTATTGATTGTCAACAATTAAGCATATATCTATTTTATATGTCGTAATAATGGCATGCACACCGATCTGTATGCTATACTTCGTTTCTGCCCGGCATTGTTGTTGCGGCTGTTTGTGTCTCAATGTCAAGATTAATCGCCAGCTGTGACGAGGCTAGTCGACTGAACGACTGACTGACTGTCAGGTAACATCAGTCGGAGAATTCAGCTTCTATATATAACAATGGAATATTGTATTGTAAAATATAATAATAAAAAATATTCAAGTTCGGCAGCTTGTCAAGTGGCACTTGTCGTCAGTTGAGCGTCACGGCGTTCGGCCACTTTGTCAATTCAAGTGAAATTTTTATTAATTTCGTCTTCAAACTGCAGCATACAAACACACGCACACTCTTGCAAACATATATAAATATATATACACACATATTGTTTTGATATCAGTGTACGTATCTATGGATTCTCATCGGTGGCAAACCAGTTGAAAATTAGTTTGTTGTTTAATTCTAACAAATTGCATGCAATTCATCAGCAGCTCCCTAAAAATCGTCGGCGTTGGCGGTGTCTTTGTCTGACCTGTATCCTTAATTCTTGGCTGTTGCTTTGTTGCCAATTGACAGTTGTAAATGTTTGTTGTAAATTGTGCTTTAGAGGTGCTAATAGAGTGCCACCGCCGTGCGCGTTTCCTCAGGTTTTTGATTGAGTTGCCCGGACAGAAATCAATGAACTCTTCACTGCCAGATATAAGATACAAAATACCAAACACAAAGATTTTATGATGCTTTTGGCCGCTCGGCCACCGGGCCAGGCCAGTCCGGACCAACTTGGTTCTCTTTGATTTCATACCGCAGACATCGCGAGTGAATCACAAGAACTTCACACCGCATTCCGAGTGCCGCTTGATGCTGACGCTGAATGCTCTTGCTGTTGCGGTTGCTGTTGCTGTTGCTGATGCTGCAGTAGCTGCCCAGTGCAAACTATTTATGAAGTGTCGGACACAGCCTGGGAAACTTTGTTTGTCTAGTAAATTAATGCGGCTACCAATAAATGCCCAGCGCTATATGCGAAGCTTGCCCTGGGAAGACCTTGCAAATGGGGCTACTTAACTATGTTATCCCGTTTGCACTTAGTATTTAAGAAGAATTTAAGTTAGTTTCTAGAATATTTAATATTTATTTGATTGTTTACTTTCTGTCCAACTTGCAAGTGCAATTCACTGATAAATATCAAACTGTGTAATCTTTTTCTAGGGTGTCTTTGGTAGTAGCATTTTATTGATTGCATTTTTGTTTCACATTTATTATGTTTTGGTCGGACATTAGACATTTGTTTGCTCGATGTCATTGACTTGGTAGCTTTGACTTTAGTGCAGCCAAGTGTAACAATTACGAGCAGACAGCAATAAAAATAGCAATAGCAACAACAACAACACAAACACACCTCCGAATGAGGCAGCAACTGTCAAAATTCATATTGCACCAAATTATTGTCAGAATCAACTTTATTTTTATTTTGGCCATTATTAAATTAACGCTTTGCGGCTGTTTGCTGCGTCATCGGCCAGTGCCAGTGCCAGTGCCAGGCAAGGAGCCGCTTGCCGTTATGCGTCGAAGGATGTTACGAGGGCTCCGACAGCGGCTAACAAGGGTGCCGCATGTCCAGTTGAAATGCCAATGACTTGCCGTTTTTAATGGCACTTGGCCCGTCAGCTTCAGCGTCAGCGTCAGCCTCAGCCCCAGCCTCACGTCACGTCACGTTATGCGTATGGCCAACCAGGAGAGACGCTCAACCAGCCAGAGCCCGGAATAGCCGCCAAGCCCAAAGCCAGATGGATGGATGTATGGGCCACGGATGTATGTGGACACGTGTAGGCAGCACACACTGAAGTCACTCGCTGAGGCGGCGTTATAGCATCCAAAATTTCCTTATCAATGTTGTGGACCACACAGGCTGAGCTGCACCTTGCGGCGCTGCTTTTAACAACTCCATGGCTAACACGTTCTTATCAGCGTCTGAGACCTGGCCATGATGACTTTTACAAAACGTTACAGATAAAGGCTGAGCCTCGACTGGCGATGGGACTCAGTTGCTGTAGCTGACGCTGACGCTGGGGAAGGTGTAGAGAGCTGGAGCACTGCTGGCTGCTGCTTGTTGGATGCGCACGCATCGTCATGTAAGCGCCACTTATGTCACTTGTGCCGTTGATGTAGAGATGGAGATGAAGCTGGAGATGGAGATGGAGATGGAGTTGGAGACTCCATTGGAGCACACGAGCACTCGTAGTCATCGCATGCAGCTCCAGTTTCTAAGCAGCAGCTGATGTTGTTGTTGTTGCTACTTCATAATGTGCTGAGCTTGATGGGATTAACACAAACGGCCAACACATCTCAAGCATCTAAAGTTGTGTGCCAGTTTGGAGCTGCGCTTTTTTTTTTTTACACAGTCATCACGATGATCAACGGCCTCCAGCAATGGGCTCTGTCCCTTGGTGTGTGTGACTGAGTCTACGTCTGTTTCAGTTTCTGTATCTGCGCACTTCAGAGTCTCCAAGTCTGCAGCTCTTCAGCTCCAGCGCTCTCCGAACGCTAAACGGGCTGTCTGCGCGTTGGCTCAAGAGCTAATTTGCGTGTCAGCCAGTCAAAAGTTTATGAATGATAGCCCCAAACCGGTCCAGGTAGCCACATCTCACATCTCGCATCTCGCATGTGTATCTATAGCAATTATTTTATTTGATTTCTTTAATGTACGAGTGAGAAACATTTATTTAAGCGCTTGTCCAGGCATTATCAATTAGTTAAAGCTTTATCGCTATTGGTCATTGTTTTCGGAAGTAATTAAGACCCAATCGAGCGGACAGTGCAAACAGAACTTAAATCATATTTGCTTAGGCGTTTCGATACTCCAAAAAAATCACAACACATTGCGATAAGTCCAACTGCGGCTGCCCAACTGCACAACGCTCTGATAGCTTCTGATAGTGTACGCTTGTAAATCAATAACTACCGAAATTACCGTAACCCAAATGGCCCCGTGTTGACAGAATTTCGGTATACAACATTTAATTGAATTGTTTATATCAGCGCCTACATGTGTAGATACAAATGTATCTTGCCCTCTATCTCTGCGCCGTGTGGATGTGAATACGAATGTGAATGTGAACAAGGCCACTCAATAACATGGAGTACGATAAAAACTTTTTGACAATTTGACAGCTTTCGGGCTGCCGTCGCCGTTGTTGCCACTACGGCTCCCCATTGGCCTTTGGTTTGCTCGGGTTTGTTCGCCTAGCCGTTTTCTAAACAGGCACCCAAAATACAAAACTACAAAAACTGGCAGCGCTCTTCATCTTGTCGATGTGCACAGCCCGAAAGTTAATTTTTCAGGCAACGAATAAATAATTAGCGGACATGTGCTAAGTTGCATGAACAATTTTAGGGGAAACGAGTGAGAACTTGAATGGATATCTCTGCCTCGACTTTATGAATACCCTGAAAAATACTTGATATTATTCGTGATTTATATTTGTGGTGTATTTCAATTTAGCTCACAGTGTAAATTTATATATTACAAATCTGAAAACTCAAAATATATTAATAAAATGCACATCCAGCCAAAATTAACAGACAATGATAATAGTAAGAAAAGTAACTTAGGTGAATTTGTTTTGGTTTTGATAGAGATTTATAAAATATTGTAAAATGGTCAAATGAATTTTATTACTAACTCTTATTCATTTATTTATTAATGTTTTTATACGATTTAAATATCTGGCATATTAATACATATTTTTATTCAATTCATACAGTCAGAACTTTCGAGTTTTCGCGATAGAACGTAATAATCAAGATAACGGGCTATAACGGTCTTACTTTACTATGAGCTGACCTTGGCTTTAAATAGATTTTGCGGCAGCGGCGCGGCTTCACGTTTCCTGATTCCGGTAATAACCTGATATGCCCATTGGGTGCAGGGTATTAGAATACAATAACAAAAATACAGCAGCTGACGTCGATGAGAGAAAAACTGATGTTCGAAAAAGAAATGAACAACAAATTCTTTCGCATGATCAATTTTGGGCAGCTAGCTCTTACACGTTAAATGGTTTTTGTTNTGAGAGAAAAACTGATGTTCGAAAAAGAAATGAACAACAAATTCTTTCGCATGATCAATTTTGGGCAGCTAGCTCTTACACGTTAAATGGTTTTTGTTGTTGTAGCTATTGTTGTTGTGGTAGGTGTGTAAATTGTGGGATAGAAAAGTTATATAAAACCAGTCTTAAATCAAAGCCAACAGTTCGAAAATATTGAGTAGTATGGAGTAGAAAACTTAGTTATACTCCCCATAATAAGAATTTACAAAGCCGATATTTCATAAATGTAGTATATTGATAATTTTATGTGTAATTATAAACAATATATTTGGAACAGCGTACAGCGACGTCCATGACCTGCCTGGGGATTGTTGTAGTTTTAATTAAAATAATATCAAGTCAGTTCTCGTGATTCTTTATTAAAAAAGAAATAATAAGGTCGGCTGGGTCTTAAAGCGCTGCCTTCGGTGTTTGCACAAAGATAAAAACTTTATGGCCAACCGCAGCAAATAGATAAAAGGAAAAGATATTAAGGCGAAAACTGCGACTAGGCTGTGATTTATGCGATTTGAATGTCGTTGTCGGTCGGCTTTCTGATAAGCCACGCACCCAAAACGCGCTACATTTTGAACAGGCGCTTATCAAATGCGACTGATGGCGTCTGCATTGCAGCTCCACGATTGCAAGTATCTGAGTTGAAGCGCTTGTAACATGCAGTTTTCAGTAGAAATGTGAATCACGGCAGTGACAGCGGCGCGGCAGACGCGCCAAAACTGATAAGACAACAAAGGAAATCACATGTGAAAGTGGAAAATGGAAAAATACGGAATCAACAGACGGGACAGCTCTGAGGCGGCCGAAAGCGGTATGCTCAAGCAGCGGTAAGGGTAAAGGTAATGGTGAATGTAAAGGTAAGACGAGTACGCGCCGCTGCTTGCGTGCAAACACTCGCCAGATAAATTGTGAAACGGAAATGAAACACCTACGCAAATAGTTCAGGCGACGCGTAGACACAGGCACAAACAAACAACATCCTAATTTAGATAAGAGCCGCCAGGGCATCAGCGGCAGCAGCGGCAGCGGCAGCGGCAGCAGAAATGCCATTTTATGGCCAAAAGAAAGTAACCGCCGACCGAAGCCCGCTGCCCGATGCCCGGTGACCATTGCGTGCTCTAATTAATGCGCGATGGCGACCCCGTTCCCAAAAGCAAAATCAACCCGTAGCGCACTCTGCAAACATCGCCGTTGTTCCAGTCCGACTTGCATGATGATTCAACCTCTACCTCAGCCACGACGGTGCTCTAGTTTCGGTGTCACCTCGCCGCCGATTGCATTGCTGGGATGCTGAGCCCGGGCCCGTGCCATTGTCGGTGTCGGTGTCTATGCGGCTCTGTTGGCCATTGTTGTGTTTAGCAAACACGCGCACAGTGCGGTCGTAAAACAAAAGACGCTTTTATGGCCGTGCTCATTACGACACACACAACAAATACCCAACAAGAGACACCAGCACAGAGATGAAAACAAAAAGGAAAAATGAAAAAAATAAAAAAACAACAACAATGAAGCAACGATTTGCGGGCGTTCAATGGACTTTTTAATCAATATATGTTACACACGCAGGAAAAGATGGAACAGAATTATGAAAGCCATTTGGCAATAGAAATATCTATATATTTTATTATTGAAAGTATACCACTGTAAGCTTAAAGTCCCTGCACCTACACCCAAAGAATCACAACATTTAAATGCATGATAAATCGAGTTGGAACGTTGTAGCCGGTTGTACCATACTCTGTTCACAGCCTAGCAACAAATTTAAATAATATTCAAACTTAATGCAGTGACAATCAATCAAATTTACAATTAAAATTATTATATACCCTGACCTAATTTTAGTATACCTATAGTCGTGTTTATATATAATCGGATTAAAAAGCCCAAAAGATGGGCAACAATATTATACCCTATTTCAGAAATTTTATTTAAACAGAACTTACGAAAACGGAAACCGGTTTTGTGTGACGTTAAATAAATGTAGCTAATTGCCATACTAAAACAGAATACGTAAGGGGAATTGAAAATACAATACTTATGAATAGAGATTCGCTATCGACTTTGACTACTAAAATGGTAAAAAACGTGTTCAAATAAAAACATTATAATTAATAATCTCTCTATGTGATGATTGAAAATATACGATGTATTTCAACAAATTTCGGATCAGATGTTAGTCAATTTGTGGTAGATATTCGATCATATACCAACACGTGTCTGCAAATTAAATATTACTTTAATTCAAAGCAAACAGTTTTAAAACTGTTCAGCTTCGATTTGTGTGCCTATCGTATTAGAACATTGCGCTAATCTTAACTTTGTTAAATTTGGAAAACAATTAAATACTTTCTAATGAGCAACGATAATTGGGTTAACTTGAATAAAGAAAATAAAATGGAGAAAAAAGAAAACAACACGTGTACCGGCATTGGCATTGGCATCGACGTCGGCATCGACGTCGGCTTCGGCTCGGCGTCGGCGTCGTTGTTGATTTTTACGTGGCGAAGCCAACGAGTCGGCAAAGTATTTTAATTTGTGTGAACATATTGTACAAACAAATAAATCAACAACAACAAATAACAATAAAAATAAATATTATACATTTTATATCGATACACGCACACATACTCGCAAACAACATGCACACACACACACGCACACACAAGCACATACACTACTGCAGATAGATGGATCCAAACGGTAGCTCAACTTCATTTATCTGTGAAAAGTTGGTCAAAACGGACATTTTTGTAAAGTCACGGCCGCACGGCGCATGCGCCATCCGAATGTTTAAAGCAAACAAAAAAGCGCAGCATTTTAAAGTAATATAAACACCGAATCAAATAGAAAACAAAAACAAAAACTAGAAACAAAGCAAATATTTTTCATAAATATATATGTCCATCTATTTATTGGCTGTGTGGGCGCGCGTCAACAATTGAAACTAATTAAAAAGTTTGAATCTGGCTTAGAGTCAGGTTCCGAACCGAACCAAAGCGAACCCGATTCGAGTCCAAACTCAACTGAACTGACCCGACCCGAAAGTGGCGCGCTTTAAAAGTAAATAAATAAATAGATAAATTACTAAAAGGTAAATAAATACGCGCATACATTCATGTACATTTTTGGACGACTACGAGTATTTGCTCAACGTCACCAAAGAGCGTTGCCTCCGACAAACAACTGTGGGACAGAGGCACTCGGATCGCCTGGGAAATACAATAAAAATATTAAATATTTAAGCACATTATTAGAACTGCACACAAAGGCGCGAAGAACATTTGAACGTTTGCGTCTGCACTATGTGCGCCTCTATCTCTATCTAGCTATAAACAGTACATATCGAGTTAGATATACAAATGTCCATAAATATTCGTAAGTACATAAATAAGCGTGTTAGATCTGCACATAAACAAAGTTGTATGTAGCTGAAATACAATCGAATCTAACATTTGAAATTATATTTGCAATTTTAATTATTCATTTGAATAATCAATAGATAATAATAGAGTATAAGCGAAATACTTGGAAAGATTGCCAAGATAAAATAAATGGAATTCTTGTTCAAGCCTGAGGTTTTTATGATTGACAAAGTCTACTTTAATTATATTAAAAACTGTTCAACATCTATTTTTTATATATTTAATATGTAATTTCTATTACTGATAACTTGTGTATATATAGATAATCAATGAAAATCTTGTCGATACATTTCGTGCTTGTTAATTTTAGAAGTTGAGAAGTCAAGAAGAAAGAAATATTATTGCGGAAACAAATACAAATCAAGGGGTATATGCATATTATATACTAAAATTGATTAGGACCAATTTTGCCTATTAACTAATAACTGTGATTTGGCGGAAATGTGATATGACTACAGCGACCATTGGCATTAAAGTCTTCCCTAAGTCTATCGAACATTTCGATGTTGTCGGCCAAATACCCGTCTAATTTATAGGCTTTAAAAATGGCAAAGACTATGCGAAAAAGTGCACGGCTTCAATATGGGATTTCCGCGCATTTTTACATTTCAGGTAACACATATATAATTGAGTAAATATTTTCATTGAAAAATTGTGCGCACCGGTTCTAGAATGGTAACGGGTAGGGGTATGGGTAGGGGTGGGGGAAGGGGAAGGGGAAGAGGGACGCGGATGCGGACGTACTGCGAAACGCAAATTGCTCTGGGNGGCCATAAAACAGTTATGGCCGTAATGATGAGAGAGTACAAACATACACACACATGCACACACACACACACCCACACACAGGTATAGATTTATAGGTGCACACATACACAACACAGCGAAAGGGTTAAACGGAATGCACAATGAAAGGCGTCAAGCGAAAATTGCTTAAAGTTTTTACAACCGAAATTAAAATGCGTTTTATCCATGGCCATAAATGGTCGGCGGTCGGTGGTCGGTGGTCCAGGAAGTATTCCACATTGCACGCGTGCTGCTTTGCATCAATGAACTGCAGTCCAGGTAGAAGAATGATGACGACGCTGCCAGAACTGGGTCACTTTCGCAATGACTTGCCAAAAAAGAAAGATGCGCCTGCTGACGCTGCCGCTGATGATGATGATGGCTGCTGCTGCTGCTGCTGCTGACGGCTGTTGCTGATGTGCGCTGCTGCTGATGTGCGCGACGCCTCGCAACGAATGTGAATGAATGAGTGTGACATTGGCGTACCTTAACCTCAAATGTGCAAGCTTTTTGAAAAAAAAA
>SCDT01005763.1:0-10777 GCA_004143765.1 Drosophila melanica
AAGGTTGGTAGTGTGCCGTAAGTACCCGTAACTGTCCCAAAGTAAAATATCGGTATATAGTTCGCGTGCGAGTAGTCCGTCACCCGTGCCGTTGTCATTATTATAATTATTTTTTTTATTAATTTGTATCGTTTTAATGACAACTGCAAAATTTTCGTTTTTCTTGACTTTTGCGATGGTTAAGTAATGTTATATCATTCGCGAAAAATGTTATAGTGTGGTGCAGTTGGTAAGAGACGTGCATCTTAAGACGGAGAGAGCGAGATCACGCCCCGGTTGCGGAACATTTGCTTTTCCGTTGGTAATTGTTTTTTTTTAATTTAAAAAAAAAGGCTCAATAATCATCAACTGCCGAGATCATCAACTGCCGAGAGTTTGTGTGTATGTGTTAATTTCTGGGTTCAGGGTATCTACTAGTCGGGCGGTCCCGACTAGAGCAATCTCACTTGTTTTTGAATAGCAATTAATAGCTCTGATCCGTAAGAGTCTGAAGAAATTTATTCTTTAAAGACACGGCCTCCGAATGAATCAAAATAAATAGAGTTTTCGAAAATTGGGCCTCTTATGCCCGAGATATAGACGTTTTAACTTTAAAAAACTTTAAATGGCTATATCTCGGCTAAATGAAGAGATAGATTTTTGTCGAATTTGATCAAAACTAAGAATTGAGATTTTTGAATGGCCATCAATAGTTTTTATCCGAATGTGTCTAAAGAGATATATCTTTCGAAAATTTGGCATCCAAACGCGTGAAAATAAATTAGGTTTTCGATGATTTGGCCTCATTTGCCCAAGATATAGAGGTTTTACATTTGAAAAACTTTAAATGTCATTTTTAACAAATTTTGTCAAAACTAAGAATTGAGATTTTTGAATGGCAATCAATAGTTTTGATCCGTACGAGTCTTTCGAAGATTTGGCCTCCGAACGAATAAAAACAAGTAAAGTTTTCGCAGATTTGACCTCATTTGCCCGAGATATAGACGTTTTAGAGATAGACGTGCCATTTTTGTCAAATTTGGTCAAAACTAAGAAAAATTTCCACATGATTTACTTTCAATTTTATTGCTATGCAGGTTGCCCGACGAAATGGATAACTTTGTTGTAGCAATGGAATGTAGAGATCAGTTGCCCACTCTAAGTCTATTGAAGGTCAAAATATTGGAAGAGGAATACAGGAGAGAATATAAAGGGCAAGGGAATGCAAATGGAGAGAAAATTTTATCAGCAAAGGGAACCAACATTTTCGTAAAAGGCATGAAGGTATGCATAACGAAGAAAATGACACTGAGCGGGGACGCGATTATAACATGTTTTGCATGCGGGAAGCGTGGACACATCAAATCGCAATGTAAGGGCGTAAAGCACGAAATAAACACAGCGATGAGCGCACACAGTCGAACAGAAGGTATAAGAGAGTATCAATGGGTTATGGATAGCGGTGCTTCTTCTCACATGTGTAGAGAGAGAGAGTGAAAAATTGAAAGAGAACAGCGAATGTATTATGTTAGCATCAGGTGACAAAGTTAAGGCACAAGGCGTAGGTAATGTAAGATTAAAATCACATTTCTGCAGTGACATTTTGCCACGCAACGTATTATATGTACCAGAATTGAAAGATAATTTGTATCAGTTGGAAAAATTATAAGTTATGGACATTCGGTAAAATTTACAAACAATAAAGCAAGTGTATTTAACAAAGATAATCGGAAATTATTTGAAGCTAATTTGGAGGCCAGTATATTTATGACAAATGTGTCGAATAAATATAATCAAACAATAAACAGCTTACAAAACGGAAAGAGTGTTAAATGCGAACTATGGCATAGTACATTCGGACATTTAAATTTGCGAGATTTGCGTGAACTCTCTAATAAATTCTTAGTACGAGGTATGAATATGTGCGATAACAAAGACATCAAGTGTATNAGTACATTCGGACATTTAAATTTGCGAGATTTGCGTGAACTCTCTAATAAATTCTTAGTACGAGGTATGAATATGTGCGATAACAAAGACATCAAGTGTATGACGTGCGCAACTTGTAAAATTACAAGAAAGCCATTCAAACAGTATGAAAATATATACACCACAAAGAAATTAGAATTGTTACATACGGATATATGTGGACCTATGCGTGTAGCATCAGTATCAGGAGCGAAATATATAATAACATTTATTGACGATTATACGCGTTATATATGGATATATTTTCTGTAGAAAAAATCGGACGCTTTGATGAAGGTTAAAGACTTTATGTCTAAATCAGAAAAACAAACGTGATATAAAATAAAATGTTTACGAAGCGATAACGGACGCGAATATATTATAGCAGAATTTGAAAGTTTATTACAGGATCACGGAATAGCTCATTAAAGGACAGTAAGCTATGCACCTCAGCAAAATGGCATAGCTGTGAGGACCAACCGAACATTAGGTGAGATGGCTAGATGCATGTTAGATGAGGCAAGTCTACCACAATACTTATGGGCAGAGGCTATAAATACTGAAACATATTTGCGAAACAGAGCGATCACTAAGAAGAGACGTAACATGACTCCACACGAATGTTGGTTTGATCGAAAACCGAGCGTCGGATATTTAAAAATTTTTGGATGTGACAGTATATGTCTAAATAAACAACCAGGTAAATCAAAGCTTTTACCTAAAGGCCAAAAATTTACTTTCGTAGGATACTCAAACCAAAATAAAGGATACAGATTATACGATATTAACAAAAGGAGCATTATACTATCCAGCGACGTAATTTTCTTCGAAAAATCATTGGTCGAGATGTCGGCGATAAAACGAATGTTATGGATGCAACCCAGCTATATTTTTTCGATATAGAGGATCATCCGGTAAACATAAATGATGAAGGANNNNATGTCGTTTTGGATGACGAGGATAATAGCGACGTGGAAATAATTGAGCGTGGAAGGCGGAAACGTGGTCGTCCAAGAAGGAAGACCAAGAAAAGTGTATTCAGTACAACAAAAAATAAATTAATTGGAGATTTGCAATACAGATCCAAAAACATTAAAAGATGCAATGCAGGGTAAAAACAAAGAAAATTAGGAAAATGCAATGAACGTAGAATATGCAATAAAAAATAAAACATGGGAGCTTGTAGACGATGACAAGCAGCATAATGTAATAGGTAGTAAATGGATATTTACAACAAAACGGAATGCAGACGGGAACATTGAAAAATTCAAAGCGCGACTAGTGGCACAAGGCTGTGCACAAAGATATAACGTNAAACGGAATGCAGACGGGAACATTGAAAAATTCAAAGCGCGACTAGTGGCACAAGGCTGTGCACAAAGATATAACGTAGATTACATGGAAACTTACGCACCTGTTGTACGATATACAACTATAAAGACCTATACTAGGTCTGGCGGCGCAATACAAATTATTGGTAAATCAAATTGATATCGTGGCGGCGTATCTAAATAGAATAGTAAATATACATGAGACAGCCGGAGATGTTTGTTGACGAAAACAGGCCGAATGCTGTATGTAAACTTAAAAAATCAATCTATGGCTTAAAGCAAGCAGGTCACAATTGGAATATAAAGATATCTGAAGTTCTAGCAAAAATTGGGTTCACGCAGTGCTTGATGGATAGCTGTGTATAAATTAGTGCATTTATATCTGCAGCTTAGTTGTGCCTGTTGCATCTAAATGCATTCAAAATTGAGTTAACTAAAATGGTCAATTCTACGGACGAAACGTCTCGCTTTTATTAATTCCAAACTTAGACTGCTGAATTCAATTTATTATTTGCTTAAGTAGAGTGCGCAGAGACGCCGTCGCTGCCAAAGAGTCGCTGCCAAAGAGTCGCCTTCGCTGCCGCGGAGCTGCCGGCGTCGCGCTCGCAAAAGTGCAGCGTTAGCGCCTCGTGTGTGGTCTCGGGTGACGCCGCGGCCGGCAACATAGTTGCGACATATCCGCCGAGAGTTGACTCTGGTCATTGGCTTCCCCAAAACGCTGGGTCAGCAAATGCCAAGAGTCAGTGGTTAACTACTCCCCCCTTCGAAGATCGACCGTCCTCGTTCGCGTTCAAGTTCTCCAATATCTTCGAGATTTTCCGGGAGTTTCTGCGCTTGTTTGTCAACCTATAGAGCCAGTTGACTGCAGCTCCCATGGCACAGGCCAACAGCATTATACCCAGGGAAATCGTCATTGTATTTCCGGCTGCAATACTGTCTCTAACCTCCTTGATGTAATTCAGGTTATCTTCACTCAGACGGAGAACTTAGGGAAGGCTGAGTATCGAGTCGTGGCCGCTGATGTTTAGCAACGGTGATGCCGCTACTACCGGGAATCGATTTTGCACGCTCTTGCGATTGAAGTATCGCGTGCCATTTACGGTCGCATGGGACGAGAAGGTGACCAGGCTTGTCCCATTTATCCTCGTTGCGGCGTCGTCGTCGTAGGTGAGTGTTGCGCTGTGAGCGTTGACGATGATAATGCCGTCATCCACTATGGTGACAGGGGTGAGGTGACTCGGCTGCGTTTGGCAATGGGCTGTACCCCCTGCATGGAGGCCTTGTGCGCAACTGCTGCTTTTTGATCGCTTGCAGAATGTGGCAGTCGCAGTTTGTGAACAATTAGCTACAGCCAACATCTGCTCGTCGCAAGCGGCCACCAGATTCTCGTGGAGTTGAAGTACAGAACCATTGTGAGCGACTGGGAAGATTGTTATCTTCTTGCACTACTTGCTTATTATGGGGAATTCGATTATAAAACTTATTATATTATCCTTACGTTCTACCTTAATATTAGATACTTTCAAAATGTCTGTGACTGGGGTCCCTGTGGTTTGGTCAGTGAGAATTTTTACGAGATCAGAGTGATCTATTATTGCTGGATTTATTACATTTATTTTTTCTAAAGTTAAAGTGAGCATAAGGTTTCCTATTTCCGTTTTCAGCATTCTATTGCGTGTGCTTAAGGTTTCAAAGAGATTACCGGTATCGGCCTGCTTTTCTTTTGAGGACTTAATGATTCTGTTAACTGTGTCGGTCAGCTGATTGATCTTTTCCTGTATCCTAGAATTTATAGAAATTTGTCTATTGCTAGCAGTGACCAGTTGCATTTGAGTCAGTTCTGTCTTCCTGAAGTCATTTGCCTCCGGGCTGCCCGCTACAACTTTAGGAGCTGTTCCCAAGAAGTCAAGGCTCCTTACCTTGCGATGATGAATGTCAAGAGCAGACAACATGTCCAGTGCATGTCCGGTGTTAATTTCCAACAATTTCCTTTTGTGGGATTTTGGAAACATTCCCGTCAGTTTCATGGTCTCCTCGGTCATCGTCCTATAGTCCGTAAGGTTGGTAGTGTGCCGTAAGTACCCGTAACTGTCCCAAAGTAAAATATCGGTATATAGTTCGCGTGCGAGTAGTCCGTCACCCGTGCCGTNGTCCGTAAGGTTGGTAGTGTGCCGTAAGTACCCGTAACTGTCCCAAAGTAAAATATCGGTATATAGTTCGCGTGCGAGTAGTCCGTCACCCGTGCCGTGGTCATGGTCAAGATTGAACGTATGGTAAGCGTAATCCTAAAAAAAAAATAAAACTACTGTTGTAATTGGTAACGAAAAAATTGTGTTTTCAAATCAACGGATGTTGTCCTTGTGGACCATCCTCCCCTCAATGAGGACCGTTGTCCCCAAGTACGCTTCAACCTTTTTCTCGGCACACAAAGGCGATAATTTGTTGCCCAGTCTGCGATTCGTCTTCACCATAACCTTTTCCCCTACCTTGAAGACTCTGTTCTCCCGCATTTTGTTGACCTTAGCGTTCTGCTGAATTTGGGCCCTCTCTATCATATTTCTTACTTCACGGGCAGATTCCGGCAGAGAGTTAAACGCGATGTCCTTAGGTTTCGTTGACTCAGAAATTTTGTGCACAGAGTTGAGCAATGGCTACAAAAACAACAATTAACTAACTGAATACAAATACAACAAAAACAACAACAGCAGCAGCAGCANTCAGAAATTTTGTGCACAGAGTTGAGCAATGGCTACAAAAACAACAATTAACTAACTGAATACAAATACAACAAAAACAACAACAGCAGCAGCAGCAGAATTCATTATCGAAAATGTCAGTACGTGACCTCGACCGCGTTTTTTACATATTTATCGCCCGTAGACTTTTGTGGGACGGCCCACGCCCCCCAGACGCCATGCGTTTTTTTCTTTTTGTTCAGTATGATTCACAAGTTCTTAAATTTGGGACTGAAATAGTATTCACAACTTATTTATTTTGGTTTTTTGTTTTTGCCAGCAAATATCTAAGTGAAATAGTCACGGCATTTGGAACACTTCCAAATCGCCAAATTGAAAGCGCCTTTAAATAGACAAAAATAAGACACAGAGTCTGCCCAGGTTTTGGGCACAAACTAATTTAAACGTCAGCTTCCAAACAAACAACTTGCAACTTCTCTAATTACCTGAACAACAACATTTTCATAGGGGGAGTCTTGGCGATCTCTATTGACAAGATAAATGACAANCGTCAGCTTCCAAACAAACAACTTGCAACTTCTCTAATTACCTGAACAACAACATTTTCATAGGGGGAGTCTTGGCGATCTCTATTGACAAGATAAATGACAAGAGGAAACATGAAGATTGACGAAATTGACACTTACGCTGGAGGTGTGAGAAAATCAGCTGAACTCTGAATAAAAGTATTAAACTATAAGTTTCCCTCTAAATAAAAGATATGAATTTCAGTCAAGAACTTCGAGAGTTCTTAAGGTTTCTTTATTTAGATGTTCTCCACCACTGAGTGAATGGAATTGTTATACTCAATGGTGGCCGGTAGGATAAGGTCGACTGTATCAACTATACCCCTTTGAAGCTTTAAGCACCTAGATATTTCAAAAAGGGTGCTGTGAAAACGTTCTACCTGGCTATTAGACGTGGGGAGGGGAGGTGCATTTACCACGCTTACGCCGTAATTATTCAGTAGCAGGGATCTAATTGTTTCCGATTTTAATCGTTCGAGACGCGATAGGCTGGACCACTGCAAACTTCGGGAGCTTGTCCACACAAGTAAGGAAGAATTTGTTGTCTGTTGAGAAAATGTCGATGTGCAACATTTCTCCAGTTTGCGAGGAAAGCGGCGTCCGGCCGAGTTCCTGTTTTTTGGGTGTCTGTCGTATTTGGCTTTTGTGCAAATCTTACAGTTATGGACTACCTCATTAGCCAATTTGGTCATTTTAGGAAAATGACTTGTTTCACATTCTCCTGAGCCGCCCTATGGGCTCGATTGTGTTCTTTAGTGATGATTTCTCTTCTATCACTGACGTCGAACACGTCGGCCACGAAGTTTTTGCAATACCAAAACTTCGTAGTAGGGAAGGCCCTTACCAACTCCTGTTGGAAACTAGCCAAGACTGAGAGAGTGCAGTGAAACGCATTTACCACGTTCGGGTTAATGATGGCTTTTATTTTTTCGATGAGGGCTACCCTATCGGTAAAGTTTACTAAATGACGAGTTTTTTCGCCGAAAAGTATGAAGTTCCTTTTTAGAGGAAAGCGCGATCTGATTCCGGAAACAGTTTAACGGCTTCTCTGTCGAATCGATTGTGTAGGACAGGGACAGTTCACTGTGAATCGTTGCCGCGTCAGATTCTGGCTCATCGCAGTTGCCCTGCAGGGTGTTCACGTTCTGACGCGACAGCGCGTCAGCTACATGGTTTTCTTTGCCGGGCTTATAAAAAAGCCTGGCCCCTGTTTCATCAATGCGCGCCTTCCAGCGCTTTATTTTCGCATTGAGATTGCCCTCGGATACCGAGAACGTAAGAGGCTGGTGATCAGTGTCCCTAACCCCGTAGAGAAAATGCCGTAATTTCCCCAATGCCCAGACGATGGCAAGTACCTCCCGCTCGTTGGTGGAGTAGTTTGCTTCCCTATCCTTTAAGGACCGGGATATCATGGTTATGGGGCGACCGTTTTGCGACAAGACCGCACCTTTGCCGTAGGTTGAAGCGTCTGTGGTCAAGTCAAACGGCTTTTTATAGTCCGGGTACATCAGAATAACGTCTTCCGAAGCTAATATGTTCCTAAGTTTCTGGAACGCGTTGCGCTGAGCATCGTTAAGGACCTTACTTCAAACACCGTGGTCGGCTCAGGGTAATCCCGAATTGCTTTCACCTTCTCAGGATCAGACTTTGCACCATCTTTAGTCACTATAAAGCCGAAGTACTCGACGCTTTCTTTAAAAAACAGTAACTTCTCGTGCGCCACACGCATGTTTGCTTTTAAAAGGCTCCCTAACACCCAGTCGACGTGCCTGACGTGGTCTGACTCAGTTTCATATTCACATTTACGTAGCAAGACTTTCCAATCTGCTCCCGCAGAACGTCATCTATGGTTCTCTGAAAAATGCTCGCTGCATTCTTCAAACTAAAAGGAAGTCGACAAAACTCGTACTTCCCACCGTTTATCGAAAATGCCGTCTTCTCACGATTTTGCTCTGCCAGCGTGATCTGATGGTAACCTGATTTCAGGTCGAGCGTCGTGAAGTATTTGGCTTTACCCAGGTTAGCCAGTATCATCGCGATGCTTGGCATTGGGTACCTGTCGGCAACATTCTTGGGGTTGAGCTTCCTAAAGTCTATCACTAGGCGTTTATTTCTATTGCCCAACTCATCTGTGCCTTTCTTGTCGACCACCCACAGTGGATTGTTATATGGCGACTTTGACTTTCTCATAATGCCGCTTTTAAGTAGTTCATTGACTTCTGACACGACAAAATCCTCTACACCCCTAGGGTAGGAATATAGCTTTGAATAGACCACATTTTCATCGGCCGTATGAATGGTGGCCACAACGGCCGTGTTATAAGGCAGCGCCTCGTTAGAGTCTGCAAAAGCCTTCTTGTTTCGGTGAAGTACTCGCAGGAAATCTGCCTTTACCGCAGGTGGTGCCTCGACTTCTATGGTCTTCGTGTGATTGACGTTCACACATTTTTGGTACTGCATCGCTTCCGAAGTCGCACCAAAATTGAGCATGCCTTTCTTTAGGCGTAAAGCTGCTCCTACCTGCTTTAGCAGGTCCAGCCCTATAATCCCATCAAAGGTGGATAAGGAATCTAGTAGGAAAAAATATGTGTCGCACCCAAGCATGGATAGTTAGCATTTTTTGGCAATGTTATTGAACCCATGAATGGAGTGGACAACGAAAGGGGACTCGACAGGGACGACGTCCTTAAGACGCTTGTGCGGCTATTTTCCGTCGAATGAACGGAAGCAGGGACTTTCCCCTAAAAAATTAGCACTATCGCTATGATAATCCGGGCTGTTTTCATCTTGTTGTTCGTCAGACACCTCTTGTGCCGCGTCGGCATAGCTTGCTGTCTCGGCATGGCCCTCCTGGATGTGATCTACCCTCTGCCGCCTATGGCCTGTCGCGCGCTCCGACCCGGCAGGGCGCTTATTTCCCTGGCCTTGGTTGGCATTAAATTTGCTGAGCCCTGGAGATTCGAAAAGTTTGTGGGCTTTCTCCATTTGGAAGAAGAAGTGTCGAACGCAAAGCTTGTCGCGAAAGCATATCTCTCGTGATTGGCCTCCACTTTCTGTGCTAACGCTAGTGCTGTCGGCAAATCTGCGGGGTGAGCCGAGGACAACACGTCGGTTAGACTGCGTTTTAGTCCGGAGATGAATACGCTAAGCGCGTCACTCCTAAACTTTTCACACATACCAGCTGCCAAATTGTTCTCATAAGACATGTGGGCTTTATTCGTAAGTAATGTGAGTTTCTTTTCAACCTCATCGTAATAATGTAGAATAGACATGCCGCCCTGCCTAAGAGTACCCATTTCCTTTTCAATTACATGAATGGGCCGCTTGTCACTATATGTAAAGTCTAACCTCGCTATTATGGCCTCAAAGTTTAACGGCGTGTTAAATGAGGCTAGAACCGCGTCTGCTGAGCCTCTGACTTTACTCCTAATGATAACTGTGGCCTGATAGTGACGGGAGCTTCCGTCATATTTCTTAAAAATTTTATAAGCTGCATGCGCCGCTTGCCTACAAGTCCCATGGAATTCAGTGAGACATTTTACTACGTAGAGCGGTTCGTTGCATTATACTCCTTCAGTGATTTCAACTTCTTTAAAAACCTTCACTTCTGGCACCGTAAGCCGTGTATTTCTTAATTTATCTGAGACTTGTGCAATTTGTTGCTGAAATTCTTGCCTCAACGCAGTCTCCCTATTTGTGAATTCCTGCGCGTGCGCTGTAAGCGCGGTTCGCACTGCGGCATCAATTATTGCACGCAACTGGTCGGGATCCTTTGTTTTTGAAACTTGTAATGAAATAAATTCTCCTATTAAGCTTGCTAAAATGCTGTCGTCGCTATTGTAGTGTTCGTCTACGTCACAGTCACAGTCGCTCATTCGAATTTAAACCGAACGCACATAAACGGATAATAGGACAATGGGCTTTCTTTATTTTATTATTTATATTATATTTTCTTTTCTTCTTTTTTTTTTTTTGTTTAAAATTCCACTCTCACTTTCGCAAATCACTTACATGACTTTACTGCTGCTATATGGACTTAATGTACTCTCTCGCTGCGGTCGTTTGAAGATTTTAATGCACTCCCCTCGCTGCGGTCGTTTGAAGATTTTTATGTACTCCCTCGCTGCGGTCGATGAAAGACTTGCTAGTTCGTTGTACTAGTGGTAGTAGTACTCCGCTGCCCGAAGAGCTCCAGCGGTTTCGGTGTACGAAAAAAAAATATAATTCGTGTCCTGAA
>SCDT01005804.1:0-11864 GCA_004143765.1 Drosophila melanica
AAAAAAAAAGCGGACAACATTTGATAAGCAATTGAAATAACAAAACGTTGATTTTCCATTGACGTTTTCACTGTCACGGCAACAATAACAACGACAACAATAATAATAAAAATGGCAACAACAAAATTAAGAATATGAATGCGCAACAAAAAGCGCAATCAAATCAAAACCAAGCAATGAAAATATTCATTAAATATTTGCACTGCCGCCCAAAGCCCCACCCTCCACACGCTACGCAAGCAGCAACGTCAAAAGAAATGAGTGGAAGAAATTATAAGAAAACAAAAACCAAAACCAAAACAGAAGAAGCACTACAACAAAACAGACACTTGAAAATAGGTGTGGACATTAGGTAGGATAGGGGGGCAATGACTGAGGTGTGTTTAGGTGTGATATGGCCAAAGTTGACAGTTGGCAAAAGTTTTAGGCAGTTGCAACATTTATATATCGATTATGCATGGAAAATCAATAAACACGCGCCAAGCACACACACAAAGAGTGAGACAGAGAATGAAAAGCCGAAAAAGAGGAGGAAAGCAAAGAAGACAGTTATAAGTTGGGTGGCTGGGTGGCTTAGTCATTAACGACGCTAACGCCAACGCCAACGTAGACTGACGACACTGAACGGTGACGGCGTAAAGAAAATCTTGAAAGTGCCCTGGCACACTCAACAACAACAACAACAGCAGCAACAACAATAACAAACGTGTCTCATTATTTTAATTTTGCTTCTTCTTCTTCTATATGCCTTCTTTTTGTGACTATTTTGTTGCTGTTTGGCTAATAAAGTCATAAGGTCAGACGCTCGCAGAGCGAAAACAACTGTACAACATGTACGCATTAGACGACCTATTGTTGACCGCGTTCTCTCCCAATGGACAAGGTAACCAGCCAGATAAGCAGACAGTCAGGTTTGTCATTGTAGCCCCATATACCCAGCGAGCGTATAAATGAGGATGAGATGAAATCTTATGTGATTAGAGCTATGCGCGCATGCTAAATAAGTTTGTATATTTACACCATTAAATCTGCAATCAAAAAATAAGAATCAATTTTATTAAAATTGAATAAAAATATAATACATATTAAAATGGAATGATCAAAAAATGTATAAAAAAAAATTTTTGTACAAAATATAAAAGGTTTAATTTTTTTGTTTTTAATATCGGATATTTGGCAGCTGTGGTGTCTTTTTCTATTTTTTTTACTTTAAAAGATCTATGCCAAATTGTAATTTAAAAAAATAAATATGTGTATATATGAAAACAACACCAAAATGTAAAAGAAGAAAAACATTATTATCGCTGTAGGGAAAACCAAAAATAGAGTAACAAGATATATCTATATCTCTTCAAAATAATGAAGAATAATTATTAAAATGAAATGGAAATATAGTTTACCTAACGCTTTTCAAATTGTTGTAAAGGGTATCTGACTGTCATATTAACTGTAATATCGTTTTTTTTCGAATTTGTTGTTACTCTATTTTTGGTTTTCCCTACAGCGATAATAATGTTTTTCTTCTTTTACGTTTTGGTGTTGTTTTCTTTTTGTGGGTACGTGTGGAAATAACATAAAAATTGTGTCCCCAGCCCAACATAATACAATTCGTAATTGTGTCCCCAGCTGTTGCTCATTCCGTTGAACTTCGTTGGTTTCCTTTTCATTTTCATTTTACTTGTATTAAATCTTTAACTGTGTGTGTTTGTTGTGTTTGCTGTTGGTAAACAAACACACATACACACGCCCACTTGATATGAAAATTAATTGAATCAATTATGTGTAAAGTGCATTTAATATTTTGCAAACATATTTGCTCTCTCCCTCTATAAGGTAATACACATTGACACACACTCATGCTCATTTACGTGCACTTTCGAATTGTATCAAGTGCATACATACATATATATTTCTGTATATGTCAGTTGTTGTAGCCGCTTGCAATGTGAGGAATCCTTATAATAGCTATACAAAAACTTTTCAAACTCAGCTGCTGTTAGTTTTGAGAATGAACAAGAGAGACCAGGAGGGTGGCAGCAGGGTGTTTCTCAGTTCCGGTCAACACTGGAACTTGGTCGTTTGTCAATGCGATTCGAGCTCGCCCACGCGTCTCGACATTTCCATTTGAAAAACCGAACAGCTGTCGTCAGCCAAATCGATTGCATTTTAGCTCTATGTCACTCATACGCCCTGTGGCCTAGTCAGGGGAGCTGTAGCCTCCGCTGAGTGTGTGTGTCTTTGTGTAGTGGTTGTGTGATGTGGTCGTGTGTCCTGACAAGTTTAACATGTTTCCACTCTCTGCTTGCTGACATTTCTCTCCTCTGCATGCAAATTACAATGCGGTTGGTTCTGTGCAAATTAACTAGGGGCAACTAAATGGCACGTTTAAATCTTCTTTTCTTAAACGTAGGTTTACTTTACTCTGTTACTCTTTACACAGATAATATATATTTTATCTATTATCTGGTATAATAGTAGGGTGTACTTATTGACTTTTTCTAGGAATGTATACTTATCTCATTATTATATTGTATAACTGTATAAAAAACGATTCAGTAATCAATTACTGCATTTCAAATTATTTTCCAAGTCAAAAAGTACAACAAAAACTGAATTTATAAAAAAAAAACTATTTTAAAATTTTAATGAACATTATCTCGCCTTCTCGAGAGGGGGATAATTTTAAAATTATTAATTATACATTCAAATATTTTCAATTACTACCTAATTTAATAGGTCGCGCAGCAGTTGTTTTTTTACGTATGCATTTCAATTTACTCCGATTACTTTATTATATTGATAATTGCCGTAGAAATTTTTTTTATTGTTTTCACTAATTGAATTTAGGACCGAGTTTAAACCTTGTTCGACATTTAATTGAATTAAACTATTTTCAACAGCTTTTGCGCAGGAAAAAAAGAACAGTAGCAAATTTTAAAGTGGTCACTCGTAAATTAAAACGTGTCGATGCAGAGCTGATTTTAGTTTGTAAATAATTCTACACGATTTTTTAATACCTTAGTTTTCAAATTAAATATAACAAGTATATTACATATATACATATAAAAATAACAATAATTTCTATAGGTCAAGATTATTAAATTGTAGCCTTTGAGAGAATAGCTTCTCTAATTTTATAAGTTTGTTTTTGCGAGCGAGTACTGTATGTGGCTATTAGATACACAGTCAGACAAACGAACGTGACTTTTTGGAATATATATATCCAAATCAACAATGAAACACATGTGGACATATGCGAACCGAGTAAATAACTGCAAAATAATTGTTAATTGGATGACAAAGTCTATTGAACCCTTATTGGCGCAGTTAGTTGAAAAAAGGACCTGGTCGTTTACCAACATACATGTAATTGTAATTAAGTTAAATGAAATCAATGCGATGATAATTTTAATTTGCTAACCAATCGAAAAGTTGACACAAGTGCGGCTTTTAAACGTTGGTTTTCTGTGTATTTCTGTGTCTCCCGGCACATTTTGCGGTCGCGTCAATCTTTTAAACGGATTGCATCATTTGCGAAGGGCCAAAAAATAAATAAAAATCTCATTTGGTTATTGTTCAATTAGCAACGCGTGTGAATGGCACCTGAAATGAGCGCTCCGCTAATGTTGCGGATGTTATCTAGTAAAAGATATATGGCACTAGAATCGTGGAGAGAAAGAAGCGCCATCATGTAGATTAGATAAGCTTAAAAAGCAATTCAACAAAAACCACAAAAGCAAATTATTATTTTCTGACATTTCTTTGCGGTCGATCCAGTGACATCAATTTTAAGTTTTCGTTTTTTTGAAAAAATGTGAATTTTGCTGTAATTTTTGACTATGAATTAATGCTTTTCCTCTTCTTCTTTTACCAATTGCAGTGCATGTGAGGCCACAAAATATACAAAAATAAAAAACCAAAAGAAAAATCACGCTAAACATCAGCGCGCACACAAAACTACAAACTACAAACACAAACACAAGCTCCAACACACACACACAAACAAACAAACACACCCACACACGGAGAGCGGGCGAGAATATGTGAATACAAGAAATTTGTTAGCAATTTTTATAGACAGCAAATTCTCCGATTCTCTTACTCTCTCTCACAAACGAATTGATGTGCCATTCAGAGCAGCAAGTAACATAGAAGCTATGCGAGTATTACAACAATAACAACANGCTAGAATATGTTAATACAAGAAATTTGTTAGCAATTTTTATAGACAGCAAATTCTCCGATTCTCTTACTCTCTCTCACAAACGAATTGATGTGCCATTCAGAGCAGCAAGTAACATAGAAGCTATGCGAGTATTACAACAATAACAACAACAACTACAGCAATAATAACAACAACAACAAAAATAAGGCACATATATGTAATGCAACAATCCCTCCATTAAAAAACAACAACAGCAGCAGAACAACAAAAGAAAATATCACACAATATACACAGGTGCCTACATGAATTTACACAGTGGTGGCCATAACAGTTGGTATGCTCTTATTTTTTTTATTTTTAAACACAGCGATTTTGTTTATTTATTTTGTGTTTATTAAGAAATAAAGAGTAGTCTTAATTTAAAAGCTACATTTTTTGGAATATGATTTCTCGCACAGAGTTCATAAATTTAATACATTGCCTTCCTATAGAAAAATTTAAAAGACACCGAGAACATTGGAAGGTTGAACAGCAAAAGTTCTAATGATATACACTTGAGAATCTTTGAAAAATATTTAGTTGACAACGGGAGAATTTGCTGTGGTTTAATCTAAAGGTTGTTCAATTAAAAATTAAATCTTTAAATGTCCCTATGCTAAAGGACAATTAACGTGTTAGACTAAATACTAGAATTGAATTGAAATTAATAGAAAGAGTATTCAGAATTGAAAAGCCACCACTGCAGGTACAAAAAGAACTGATTAATAAAATACATTTTTTTTAATTGCAGTGTAACGAATTTATAACAACAACATCAACTAACAGTCAACAGGGTGCGAACAGCAGCCAGAACAGCATCAAGAATTTGAAAAAGAACCTTCTTCACAGCGGGAACCGCGTTTTAAATGCCAAGATAAGTCGTTATCGCTTCAACACCGCCATCAACATAACACAACAACAACAGCTCCAACTCCAGAAACAGCAACAAAATCATCACCAGGAGCATAAAGAAGCGCTCAGAATACCGTTAAGCAGCGACCGCACGGCACGTGGCAACAACAACTGCAAGACGCCAAACTCAACGGCAAAAGTCGCCAACATAACACATAAAATATTTGGCTGGCTACGGAAGACGCGCAACAAGAAACCAGTCGCGATCCTCAGCAGCGATTTCGACGAAGACGGCGACGAGGGCGTTGGCGTGGGAGTGGGAGTGGGCGTGTGCGTGGTGGGCGCATCTGGTGCAGCCGGTGGGGCGTTGGACGATCAAATTTCTACATTGGCAAGCGTTGGAATTAAAGCCGGCAAGCTGAATACCACACAGTTAGCCACGGAGACCGCCATCGATACAAACGAACCGAAATCTGAAAAGATGTCATCGGGCACGTTTGTGGATCGAATCGACCCGTTCGCCAAACGTTCGCTCAAAAAGAAGAGTAAGAAAAGTCAAGGTTCCTCGCGCTACAGAAACTCTCAGGATGTTGAGCTGCAGCAATTGCCGCCATTAAAAGGTACACCCCCAAAAATTATCCTCTAATCATGCATAATACTATAATAATGTCTTTGAATTAACAGCCGATTGTTCGAGCCTGGAACAGGAGGAGCTGTTCATACGGAAATTACGTCAGTGCTGCGTATCATTTGACTTTATGGATCCTGTTACGGACTTAAAGGGCAAGGAAATCAAGCGGGCTGCTCTCAATGATCTATCCACCTATATAACACATGGGCGCGGTGTGCTTACGGAGCCGGTCTATCCCGAAATAATACGCATGGTAAGCAAGCAAAAAACTGTGGAAGANTGACTTCATGGATCCTGTAACGGACTTAAAGGGCAAGGAAATCAAGCGGGCTGCTCTCAATGATCTATCCACCTATATAACACATGGGCGCGGTGTGCTTACGGAGCCGGTCTATCCCGAAATAATACGCATGGTAAGCAAGCAAAAAACTGTGGAAGAAAAACTAAAGAAAGTATTAACTGGTTGAAAAGCATCAGATTCAAAATGTAACTATGAAAGGAACAGCATGTTACATTTTGGTATCCTGCTGAATGCCAAGAAATTATTTTGGATTGAGTGATCAACTATTCTTTCATCTTAATTTATATTTTTGAGTTTTGTTCGCTGCACAACTAATTCCACATTTATTTTTAATTTTTATCATCCCTTTAGATTTCTTGCAATTTATTTCGCACATTGCCGCCCAGTGAAAATCCCGATTTTGATCCCGAAGAGGATGATCCAACACTAGAGGCATCATGGCCACATTTGCAGCTGGTGTACGAGGTATTCTTACGCTTTCTGGAGTCCCAAGATTTTCAGGCAACTATTGGCAAACGTGTGATCGATCAAAAGTTTGTGCTGCAGGTGAGCTTCAATCGTTAGCCAATTAAATATCCTTTGCCTTAACAAACTATACACGGTGCAGCTATTGGAGCTCTTCGATTCCGAGGATCCACGCGAGCGAGACTTCCTAAAGACGGTCTTGCATCGCATCTATGGGAAATTCTTAGGCTTGCGCGCTTTTATACGAAAACAGATCAACAACATTTTCTTGAAGTTCATCTACGAAACGGAGCATTTCAATGGTGTTGGCGAGCTGCTTGAAATACTGGGCAGGTAATATACTAATAATTCCTTTTTGTTTAATTTTCGCTTTAATTCAGTCTTTCTTCTCCTTTGAAGCATCATTAACGGCTTTGCCTTGCCATTGAAGGCGGAACATAAACAATTTCTGGTTAAGGTTCTGTTGCCGCTGCACAAAGTCAAATGCCTGTCGCTTTATCATGCTCAGCTGGCGTATTGCATTGTACAATTCCTAGAGAAGGATCCATTCCTCACCGAGCCGGTGGTGCGTGGTCTGCTTAAATTCTGGCCCAAGACCTGCTCCCAAAAGGAGGTCATGTTTTTGGGCGAAATTGAGGAGATATTGGATGTAATTGATCCGCCACAGTTTGTAAAAATACAGGAGCCGCTGTTCCGTCAGATAGCCAAATGCGTATCGAGTCCACATTTTCAGGTAACGAACGAAACCAATATTCAATAATTATAAAAATAATAATCCCCACATCTGTTATCTGTTAGGTTGCTGAACGTGCTCTATATCTCTGGAACAATGAATATGCCATGTCGCTCATTGAGGAGAACAATGCTGTTATAATGCCCATCATGTTCCCGGCGCTCTATCGCATCAGCAAGGAGCATTGGAATCAAACAATTGTTGCACTCGTCTACAATGTATTGAAAACGTTTATGGAAATGAATTCAAAGCTCTTCGATGAGCTAACCTCCAGCTACAAGGCGGAAAGGCAAAAGTAGATTTCATTTAAAATAACAATTGAATGCAATTGCTAATCAACTTTCTATCCACTTACAGGGAAAAGAAACGTGAACGCGATCGCGAGGAGCTGTGGAAGAAGCTGCACGAACTCGAATCAAATCGTTCCAGCGGGCGCGCCGCAGGCGGCAGCGCTGCAACAGCGAACAGCGCATCGGCTGCTGCGGCGGCGTCAGCGTCACTGCAGCCGTCAAATCTATCTGGCGGCGCAATGAACTCTCATCAGCAACAGTCGAATAGCAGCAACAGCAGCCTTTCCAGTGGCGTCATTGGTGGTGACAATAATCCTGCGACAGCAAATGCAAAAGTAAAATCTGAAAAGCCAGACAACTAAACAGGAAGCAACGCAATGCGCGCTTGATACAATACAATAAACAACATCAGCAACAACAAAAACACTTAAATGCAAGTTTAAGAACAACACGAACAACAACACATAAAATGTCAGCTGGCTCAAGCACATACCCAAGCCACACACAATATAACAAACACACACACACACTTCTATATATAAAAATAATAATAAAATCAAAGAAATGAATAGAGAATGAAATTGGTTGAGCTGGCGATAAATAGTTATAAAGAAAAGCAAAAAGCAGCTTATGCTGAAAATTAATAAATATGAATACTAAATTGTATACTCGTTTAACAAGACACCAAAACCAAGAAGCTGCTGGAGCAGGAGCAAAAACAAGAAGCAGGAGCTGATAAAGGAAGCGTTGTGAGTTATGAGAGCGGGGCTAACTAAAATGCTTGTATGCGGTTGCATCAAAATTCTATATAATATAATAAAACAAAAAACAGCAAACTTACACACACACAACACACACATATTATAAATACATATAAATATATATATATATTACAAGAGAAAGAAAAAAATATTATTAATTAGGTTTAAGTTGCAAAAAACAAAAACAAATTGAATAAAGCATAAAAGTGTTAGTAAGGGAAAACAAACAAAAAGAGAAAAATGAAAGCGAGCCCATTGTTCGGTGATTGTTAAAAACACACATTGAAATATTCTTTAAAAAAATAGAAATAAAATTATTATAAAAAAAAACTAGACGTGTTGCTAGCCTAGAACAGCTGCCCCAAACAAACAAACACACACCCAACAACCATACACACACACACCCACACTCTACACTCTAGTTAACGTTTTCTATTGACCGCCCGCGCTCCCATGCACAAGCATTATAAATGTGTATAAACAAATTACTATCTATATATAGATATATATGATTCGTTTCGGATTAATTCGAAAATAAAAGCAGTCTCTGGTATGTGTCCAACTTTTCAGCTACTTATGTATAGGCGAAACCCACTGATAACTTCGATTGTGTAATTATATAGACAGTCTGTGTGTCTATTTAGTTACACAATATATGTAGACTTATTGAGCGACTATGCAAAATTTGTTACTATCTTTAAGTGTTGCACATGCCGTCAGAAAAATTTAAAAACAAAACAAAAATATACTGTTCCAAAAACTATTCGATAAATGGCCTAAAGAACGCGCAGAACTATAAGCAACTATATATATAAAGTAAATTAAATTAGCGGCATTCATCACAGAAAAGTAATAATAAAACGGCTTTACTGATAACATTTCACATATACATTTATATAAAACACACACACAAAAAAAAATGCTGATCTATATACTAAAGCAAGTATAATAAATATATAATGTATATGTGTATTTATATGTATGTGTGACATAAAATAGTGTCTCTTTAAATTAAAGATAAAAGTATACAAAAAAAAAAAACATTGCGCATGCGTAGAAATTTGTATGAAAAATTAAATTCGGGAAAAGAACAAGAAACAATTCTGCATTGTATAAAAAGTTATAAGCTAAAAACCCGAAGTGAAACATTAGAGTAAAGTCGTTAGTCTCTAGTATAACTAATGGAACGTTATGTTAAGGTAGGCACCACACACTCGCACTCGCACACCACCACCAATCTCTGTCATCTACTCAATAAAATGTTTCATCTTTCGCAGATATCAGCGATAATATATATACATTGACATATATGCGTAGGGAGCGGCACTTTAAACGTAGTTCTTTGTGAAACTTCCTTCAGCTGAAAAGTTTTTCTTTCAACTCTTCAAAAAAATGCGCACAACTTCTGAAAAATTCGCCTAAGTTAACTTTTCATTGTAAATATTGTAAGAATAAAAAAGCAAAAAATCATATATCAAATATTTTGTGCTGCTTTTTCATAACAGAAACCCATATCTCAATGCAAACACACACACACACACACACTTAGGCGCACTCATACTAACAAATATCATTATCAATGGAATATTATATTAAATAATGAAAAGAAAATCGGAAAAATATATATATGCGACATATGTATGTTTGTTCATTCAACTCACGCCCATTGCTAAAGTATCTAAGTATGCATTATCCAAAAGTTAATACAACAAAGATAAAAAAAATAAAAGAAAATAAATCAAAGATACAATACGATTCATACATACAAATATATATATATATACATATATAAAATTGTGTCTGTGAAACGTAAGTTATATTATATGCATACGTATGAACGAGGTCAAAGAAAAAAGGAGCGTTAAAAAACATGAGTTATTATTATTAAATATATTTGTGAACGTCAGAATTATGAGAAAAACATACGAAAACAAAAACAAAAAAGTAAAAGTAAAACTGTTAACCATCACGCCAACTAAAAAAAAACTAAAATGTCATCTAGTGAAACGATAAAAAATAAATACAGAATCTATGGCCTAAATACTAAGCAAAGTGTGTATGAAAGTTTTGCATCTTTATATTAGAGTGTAACTTAAATAAATAACTGAAACAAAATAACAACAAACAAATTAAAGTAATGTACAACAATACGATCGACAGAAGTGAATAACATTTAAAAAGCAATAGACAACCTCATACCAATTGGCGTGTTAATACTAGATCCTAAACTGCCATTATATAGCACCGATTCGGACCGGCTGTTGGTTCAGTGGCAGAGTATTTGATTACCGTATAGGGCTCTACTTTTGAAGCAATAAATATGACGATGAAAAAAACAGAAAAATCTATTCGTAGTCATGCCTTCCTCCTAACGAACCCAAAATACAAAACAAAACAAAACAAAACAAAAAACAACAACAATTACTCTAGCCGCAATTTTGCTATGTCCCCGCACCCGAATCCCCAGCGAAAGTGGCAAAGAAAAAAAAAACACGAGAAGAATCACCACACCCAATTTGCGCCCCCCTCTATAGGTAATGTTGAAAAATTCACATTGGAATGCCAATCAGTGGAAAATAAATATAGAATAGAAACTGTAAAAAAAACGAAAAAAATAAGAAGCGAAAATGTTAAAAATGCCTGATTAATGAAAATATTTAAATATTTATATATATATATACATACATATATAAGTGATGTGGTCCTGTTTTTTATCTTATTTTTTTTTCGTTTGTGTTTGTGATTTATTTCTTTGTTGCACTTTGAGTTAATGTTTAGCCTGCTTTTCAATTTATATTGTAACTTTAACTATAGTTTTATGTATTTATATGTATAAAAAAAAATAAAGTAAAAGCAAAAAAAAAGCATGTTGAGAAATAGCTGCTTAAAAGCCAGCTAAAAGTATAAGCAAAACTCGTTAAGTACTTTTAGAGACAAAACTGTACTAAAAACAAAAACAAAAATATCAACAAAAAAAAAAACAAGAAATAAAGTCGCATTAATAACAACATACAGTAAAATAAAAATAAAAACCTAAAAAAAATATGTAAGGCGCTTTAACAATATTAAACATATTGCATTATAAAATGTGAAATATTTTCTTATGTTCTAGACTTGTAAAAAAAAAAAACAAATACAAAGAAAATTATGAACCTATCGTATGATGATATCGTGTGACAAGATCAGAACACATAACTTTTGAGTCTTCGTTCGTTGTGCTAGGTTTTCGAATTTTTGTTTTAAACAAAATCTTATGCTGAGTATAAAAGATAAATACATTACAATTACACTAAAAAACAAATACAAAAAAAAACAAAGTATAAAAAATAAATGAAAATGAATATATATGAAACAAATATATATATGTATATGAAAAGATAGTCGGTTGCTTTCAGCAAGCAGGTTAAGCAGTACAGCAAGCAGTTGCTCTTTACGCAACAATAACTCATATAAAGTGAAAGCATGAGCAAAAGGTAGACAAAGAGATCAATCAACAACAACAATAAAAAAATAACAAGATTTAATATGTAACACGAAAATGCCTATACTTTTGTCAGTTGTTTTCGATTGTTGCAACCAGAGAAGGGTAAGTAAAGGCACTACAGCAACATTGCAATCCACACGCAA
>SCDT01005858.1:0-10753 GCA_004143765.1 Drosophila melanica
TATATATATATATGTATATATATAACACAAACTTAATTCTGTTCTCGCCGAAGACGTGCCGAGAGCTCTCGAAGTGACTAACGACTTGAAATTGCGCTTATTAAGACTTCCTGATTCATAATTTCAGGCAACAGGCAACAACAACATAAACAAAAACAACAAGCAACAGCAAAGCAACTACCATAAGAAAAATAATAAGCGGGAGCCAACAACAAAAACCATTACTAAAGCTGCAACAACAACATCCCATCTCACTTTTGCCTTCGACTTTTGAAAAGAGACCTTATTTGGGTGGGTGTGTCTGTGTGGGAGTGTGTGTGTGTTTGTGTGTAAGCAAGTATGGGTGTGCAGGCTTCTTGGAAAGTCGTTTGTATTCTACAAATCAATTTGCAATATAGATAGTTATGCAAAGCTTAAGTTTGTCTGATTTGTATTGCACATTCCATTTAAAAATTATCGTATGCATGTAAATATATAAAAATATAACAAGTTTCAATCCGAACTGGTGCGAAAAATTTGGTTTTTAAATTCAAAATATTATGACAAATCATGTTAAAAACGAACCGAAGTTCAAAGCTTAAACGGTATACCGTATGATTTGTATTTAAAAATGTAAGTTTTCACAATGTTTTTGGCAAATTCCAACCACAATAACTTCCATTTATTGTATTATTTTTAATAAGTATTAATAAATAAGGTTTTCAGCCCTCTGCAGTTGCCCAAGACTAGTTTGTTTGTCATGATTAAAAATTACCCTTATGGGGGTTTATGTGGGACACAACATAAAATGTAAATCCCGACTTTAAATGAAGCGTTAAAATTCAACCTGTTTGTGGAAAATTTGCTGAATTCTTGTTTTAAGCCCCTATGTATATATATATATATGTATATATATGTATATACATGATTCCGAAATATATTTTAGTAATGCCAAGCAGCGAGAGAATTTCAGCTTCGGTGCAACAAAGCAACTGCCTGCAAACATACCTACATATTTTCAATTTTCCCAAAGTAATTTTTGTTATTTTATATACATATTTATATATACATATATTTCTGTGGACATTACGTTGTTGTTGTTTTTTCTTTGTACCCTTGTCTACTGCCATGTGACTTTCTTTTTGTCTTCCGACTTTTTATCATAATTTTTCGCCCGCAACAAAACTTTGTGTGGCTCAGTTTTTCCCAGTGCCCTCAAACTCTATTACTCTCCCCCTCGCATTCTCTCTCTATATCTCTATATTTATATATATATCTGTATATATATATATATATATATATATATATCTGTCCCTTCATAAGTGTGTGAAATGTTGGTCATGCTGCGGGTAAATTATGGCGGCGCACAGATTTCAAGTGACACCACCAGGTACTGGTTTACACACAGAAGCACGCACACAACTATGAGTACATACCCACATACCCACAAGTGCACACACTCAAATTAGGACAACATGCAGGAGGATAGCGTCTGTGTGCATTAAACTGTGGTGTGAGGTGTTAATCAATTAGGAAACATTGTAATTGGCATATTTGAGGTTTGATCAGTTGCAATTCGCAAAGGCTTCTTAATTTTTGAAGTCTACCTGCCAAATGGTTGGATACAGCTGGGGTTACCCTGCACCGCATAACATCGATGCGACATGAGATCATTGACACAAAACCAAAAGTCAGCAAATGTTGCTGTTGGAATATCAGGACTGTTCCCAGTTTTGGATGTGAAAGGTTTTATCTAACATACCATAGTTTATTTAGTATCTGTATATTGTTGGAGTTGGATTATTTAGATAGCCAACTCATTGGGCCTAAGAAATAGTACTTTTGATCAACTTTAATTAATTTATTTATTAATTCAATAATTGAACACACCATTTAGAAATGGCAATATCCGTTCAATGGGGCTTTTTACTGAATACAATCGATAAATTACCGTAAACATTTTTTAAGAAAACATTTTCAATTTTGATGAAATCTCAAAGACGGCTTCATAAGTTTTACAACTTACCTGTTGGATTCTGTCGAAGTTGCGCCTCGCCGAGAAGCGTGGCAGTTGCTGGTGTTAGGAAGCTATCCAAATTGTTTAGTGCTACAATGATCAGTAGAAGAGCGACGAGAGCGTTCATTTGAGAGCTCCAATGTTTGCTTGGCTGCTGCTGCTGCTGATGATGTATTTGTTGTCTGGTTGCTGTTGCTGTCGCTCCGTTTGCAGTTGTCGTTTTCATGTTCGTTGTCGTTGTTGTTGTTGTTCTAGTTATTGTTGCTGTTGTTAATGCTGTTGCTGACAGTGGTGGTGGCGGCCATCGGGAACGCATCTTGGCGTTATTGGGTGGTTTGCGACCGCATCCGAATCCAATGCCCACGGGCCTCGGATTCATTTTGGCGTTGTCTTTGGCCACTTGTCAGTTGTTTATTTTTTGTTTGCTCAGTTTTTCAGTTTGTTTTGCTCTGTGGCAGTTTTGCGGTACTATTAAACACTTTCTAGCACTGGACGGCCGCTTCTTATTTATCGTTGCACTCTTTCTATTTAAAACGATATTAATTTTGGATTTAAATTTTAATTTCTCTGCACAGACCAATCAAAATCCAATAAAGGATTTTTAAATAAACTGTTGATGTGTATTTATCGGTTATGAAATTTACGCAATTAAATCAGTTTTCTTTGGTATGCAAAAAATTATATAAATATTTATAATATCTCTGCGCACTGTGCTCCTTTTTGCCCGAGAGATTAACATTCAACCGCCAGTCGCTCCCTCCCTTTCTAACCGACTCTAGCTTTCTCAGTCTCGCTCTCTTTTGCTTGGTCGCCGTTTTTAACACTTTTTACAATAATTGAAAAACTTTTTGCCGCTTTATGTGAACTTTTGCCATCGCCTTTGCGGGTGGCGACGACGTAAACTTTTTTTTATCAGCACTTCAAAATTAAAATTAATATTGCACTTAAAATATATTTATGTTTGTGTGTAATATTGTGAAAGATTGATATTGAGAAAAGATTATGTGCTTCCGTATTGTTTTCGTTGTAATTCCATTACAATTGAAGTTTGTTTACAATCCTGCAATGAAATAAAAAAATATTCACTTAGATTTACTTATGCTTCAGTTAACTGCAATTATTTCAATTATACAGAGCACTTATGTACTTAATAGCGTATATGAATACTTAGCCTTAGCATTACACATATTATTTACTCAATGAACAAACGTATAAACACTTTAAAAAAGATTTAAGGATTTCGGTACCGATAGAAGATTAAATACCCTAGCCAGTAAATTGATATGCAAAATCTAAAATAACAAATATGCATTATGTATTTTTTTAGAAGCCTCTGCTAGATTATTTAAAGGTTAAGGTGAAACATTTACTTTTACTTTTACTCATGTACATACATATGGAAACATATACATACGTGTCTGTGTGTATATAGAGTATGCTACTGTCGATCATTGTTTTGCTCTACTTTCTGCTGTGCATTCGAGTTCTGAGTTTATTCTTGCCCATTATCTCAGCATTAGGCGTATCACAATGGGCAATAATAAATGACGCATTTATTTAACAAAAGCTAAGGAATTACCGCATCAGATTTAAGCAAAACGTAAACGCAATGGGGAAAAAATAGAACATTGTGAAGATTTCATTAAATTAAAGCATAAATGAAATTTACCCAGCAACTGCGACTGTGACTAAGGCAGCGAAAAAATCAAAATAATAATGTATTAAAATAAGCTACAATAAAATACAAAAGCAGCAAAGATCATAATAAGTGCCAGCATATGAAGAGCGCTGGGCGGGTCAGTATATAGTAGTGGGGGTTATTGGTGGGTGGCATTGGGCGGCTTCGCTTCGCGTCCATGTAGAAAATCGGCCCACAACGAAGCCATAACAGTCAGAGAATCAACTGTGGACTGCAGAGAATGTATAGTTGAGAGGCAGTGGTAACGACAGTAAGCGAAAGGAGGGCGCAGTACAGTGGGCGTGGTGGTGCCGGGCGGTGCCGGGCGGTGCAGTGAATGGTGCGGCGAACGGATGTCGGGCGGGCCGACAGACCTGCGATGATGTCGTCGACGGCAGTCAGTCAACAAAAGAAATTGCTAATGTGCGCAAATAAAAATGGCACAAATAGACACACACACACGAGAACAGACACATACGCATCATCACATACATACATATGTCTGTCTGTAGGTGCCTCCTATTCCATGCACAATATTTGTATCTAACTCCCGTTCACGCTGACACTCTCTCCCTCTGCTCCTCTCTTAAAAGACAATTGAAATTGAAAATCAGTGAAACCTGTTTTCACATACAAAAGCTCAACACACACGCAGCCGTTAACTGAGACGCGGCAGGCAGAAAAATGCGAAAAAAAGATATGGGAAATAAACCAACAATAACAACGCAAGATACAAAATATATGTACATATATAGTATAGATGCATAGAGATATGTCATTAATGCAGATCTGTATATCTGCAATCTTATGTGCATTTGGGGTAGCAACTCTCATTCATCATCATAAATAAAAGACTTTTTCAAATTAAATACAAGCTATTTTACTCATTTAGGATCTGAAAATAACTCGAGACTTTTATTAATAAGTATTCATCCCGATGAAAACCCGAATAAACAAGTAATACCGCCTTAGCTAGAAAAGAAAATACTAAAAGATACTCTCAACACAGTTGCGTTAGACATATTTAAGCCTACACGCGCACATACATATGTGTCTATGCTGCTAATTGGCTTATGAAATTTACTCATTAGTCGATCTTGAAACTCTTTGCAATATATTCTTTCAATGCACTTATTTGAACCAAGTTGGTGTCTCTAACTTCAATATAAGAAATAAGGTCAAACAATTGAGTTTGTTGCAGATTTTTAGAGATTTTAGCAAAATTATAGAAGCTATCAATCATTTAAAACAAACTTGATCTGCGCGTGCCCGACGTAAAGTATTTAGCTTGTATTGTTTCTGAGATCGATGTGTTCATAGGACGGATGGACGGATGAACATGGCTAAACTCGACTGTTCATATATACACTCTTATGGGGTCGAAGATTTCTCCTTCTGCCTGTTACATAAATTTGCAAAAACCCGTTTAACTTATTTTTACCCATTTTGAATGGGTTCAGGGTATACAAAAATAATATATATAATATATATTCATAATATTACTAAATTAAACTGAACAGTTATATAGGCTTAAATATTTTAACATAGCATTAAAATCCTAGCGCCTTATTTTTCTTACAAGGTGTTTAAATAAACTATTAAAAAACAACATACCGAAAATGTACTATTTTTGGGTTTACAAAGATCGACCAATATTTATAATCGTTTACGANAAGTGAAAAGTGCATATATAATGCAGAAATGCTCCTCCAAATATAAAAAAAAAAGTTTTTTGGCCACACCCTCTCCCGCCCCCATAATCGCGAAAACCGACAAACCTGAAAGGTCAAATCGATAAGTGTTGCATATTTGCACAATTTTAAAGCTAGAGTTACCAAACTTGGTATGTATATAGCTGGTGACCTCCCCCACAGATTGACCTTTTGATATCCCGGCCACGCTCCCTCCCGCCCCGTAATCGCAAAACCCGTTATATTTGGCAGTTCCAATCGATAACACGTGTATATCTCCCACAATTTAAGCGATAGAGCCACCAAATTTGGTGTGTAGATAGCTGGTGTCCTGCCCCACAAATTGCATTCCTTTGATATCCCGCCCACGCCCACTAAAACGCCCAACGCCCCCGCCAGAGTTTTTAAGCTACAGTCACTTAATTCGGGATATATATTAGTGGTAAGCTCCCCCAGAAGTTACAGAAAAATATTTGCGGCCAGTTTGTTGTTGTTGTTTTTTTCATATCTCCATTACTGAAATTCTTTAGCATCTACATTTTCAACAACAAAAGTTTCTAATTGCAAGCAGTTTTCATTATACACTCAAATAAAATAGAAAACCGAATAATATTTTATCTTATCAAATACTGTCTTATGAGAATGATTGCTATAGTATATTTCTGCTTGGATTCATTAAAAGGATTCTGAGCCAGTAAGCCTGTAAGCAGCCCCATTTAAAATTGCACGCATAAATCTAACAAACGAGTTTTACTTTTTACTTAATTTGAAACTATCTAAAAGGTAACCGGCATTGATCTGCCACACTTATAATATCCAGCACGACACGTTGCGAATCCCCTTTCAAGCCTAGTCATTGCCAAGTTTCGCGCCACGCTAGCCACAAAGCGGGGCAGCCGCAGATCCTTAATAGATAAGGTGAAGTGCGGAAAGACGTGAGAAAAGTGGAGCACTGGGGAGTCAATTGTTGTGGGCCATAGCGCATCTGTCCTTTTTCATTAGGGTGCGGCTAGAAGGGGGCGTCAAAATTGGTAACGCCATTTTGGACGTCATCATAACTTGAAATTGAAATGTGTAGCCAGGGATGAGAAGGAGCCGACAGAGAAGAGCAGCGAGCCAATCACGCGCCCATCTCCGTGCAGGCTTTGGACTTCTTTTCTCCTACTCAATTTCCCCCCTGAAAATCATTTTGAGCTGGATTTATTGCACGCCTCCCAAAGCCCCGCTAATGTGCGCGCTGAAAATCGAGGGGCTGGTATATTTAAAGCCAAGTTGATGGAATGGGGAGGAGTGCTGATGTTGGGGGCTTGTTACCAAAATACCACCCAAAGTGGTGGCCAATTTGCCATGCAACCGTTGGCGGCATCAGGTGCGCATTATGTCAAAATGAGAATTATGATAAAGAAAAAAAATAATAAAAATAATAACATAAAATATACTTAAAAATATGAAATTTGAATTTGCGGCACCATGAGAAAAGTATTTATAGGTTATATTTTTTTTTTAAATATACCCTGGAACCATTGAAAACGAGTAAATCAGGGTATAATAGCTTAATGTAAAAGAAATTTTAGGGCTTGAATGTGCATTCGGCACTTTATTGATACGAATATGCTAAATACTTATATAAAGAAAATGGAAGCAAGCGCTTGCATAGAAGTATAACGCTTCGATAGATAATTCCTAGACAATTTTATTTGCTTCGGACTACAGCAACAAAAGGTATCTCGAAATGCATTCCCATAATGTGGAACTGAGTAAGTTTTTCTATAAGGTTGAATGCATTTATGGGAAGCTCGTTTAATGCTAAAGAAAATTATAGACAATTCGAATAGGCTGTATGTTATAAGCTAGTATTCAAATCCACAGGAAATTTATTTCGATTTAAACAAGAATAAACCGTCCAAGTATGCATGTAAAACACGAAAGATATGTATTGGCCTCTAGCTTTTATAGCTTCCGAGATCGCTGCGTTCAGACATATATATATATATATATATATATATGTATATATAGCGACCTGCTGAGGTCGCGGTTACTCGTTACTCGTGATTGTCAACAGTGAATTGGCCAGATGGTCGACTAGTCAGCAAAATTTCTTTGGACTTGTGGGCTCTTCTTCTTTTGACCGGCTTTGCTTTGCTAACTTGAATGTGCTTTCATTGCGAGCTTCGCCATTCGCGTGTGACAAATTGTGCTAAAAATCCAATGGCTGTGCGACAAAAAAAAGAACAGGTAAAGTTACTTTTGGGGCGCCGCATTTGACTTTATATAGTATGCAGGGTGCTGCTGATGCTGGCTACCGCTTCTGCTGTTAACTTTGCTGCGCCTTTTTTTGCTTTCTTACTGTTTTTCTGTCGCTTCTTTTTCTTGCTGCTCCCCAGTCTTGGTCACGACTCTTGCTTTTTCTGGTTGCGTCCTATGCTTTTTACAAAGCTTGGTAAAGCAGGGTGCTGCATGTGTATATTTATTTATTTGGGTTAAATACTCGCAGCTACAACGATTTGTGTGAAAATGTGTGTGTAATGAGGTCTAAAAATTGTGTTAATGGGTGAAGTTTATATGCATTTCGCACTTTATACATATTTTGCTTTTGTTGCTGCGTTTTTTGCAACTAATGAACTTGTGAAATTTCGGCCAACGTAGCGTTGATCAATGGGAGCGACCGAGACAGATGATGTATTAACATACGCTTCTTTGCAAGCTTGTATATATGTCTGTCTGTTGTCGGCGAAACAACAACAAAAGGGCTCAACCATCATAAATCAATTGGGTAACATTTTCATTTATTTATTTATTACATTTGCGAAAGCAGCAAATCACATTGCAGGTAAATATCCCAGCATTCTGTGGCCCCACAACTTTCTAGCCCTCAACTTCACTACAACCACGACGAGCCCCCTGCTTTCATCCTGTCAAGGGCAATTGACTACTGATAAGGGTAACACGAAAATTTCGGATACGGATACACTAATACCGATAGGGACACGGCTCTCGGGCTTCCGAATTCGCCTGTTCAGTTAAGCGAGCTGTGCGACAATGGCAAACATTTTTATTGTACTTCATCGTGTTCTTTTCACTGCCTTTGTTGTTGCTTATGCCGCTGCTTATATTTGTTACAGGTGTTTGGATTCTGCTTTACGGCTTCGATTTCAATTTTCGGCCCTAAGGCCGCTAACAGCGCTAAAATACTTTTTTGTCCCCCCGCCAGGTAAATGAAAAGAAAATATATATACATATGTAAAGTAAATCGTGTATATTATTTTTGAAGAGCTGGTAAGGGGTTCAAAAATGTTACATTCAAAACACATTCGGAAATCAAAAATAATAATCATATATTGAATTTCTTAATTCATACAATTATTAAAACGTGTAATGTATGAAATATTACTATTATAAGTTGTTTTTTCTCTCAAATAAATGTATCCGTAGTTTTTAAACCAAAATCTCAAACTATTTTCTTCAGCCACTACTGTATTCCTATTATGCAGTGTAATCATCAGTTTATTTCAAAGTGTGGGTATATTAAGATCGACTACTTTACATTTATCCAAACTGTTTCGTTAGCATGTTCTGTATGAGGTTCAGTATTAAACTTGTCTTTCGAGCATCAAACTGTTTGAAACCAAATCTTATAAGTGTTTGTTATTGTTTGCATTGTTGTTACTGTTGTTGTTGTTGTTGATATTGTTGTTGTTGTTGTTGTTGTTGTTGTTGCTGTTGTTGTTGTTGCTGCTGCTGTTGCTATTGTTGTGCCTACAAACAAACAAGCAAAATCGTTTGTTGCTCTTTGGCACAAATATCCTTTTTGTGCACTCAATTGGCTATGTATGTGCCTAGGGTGAGTTCATCAGGTGCGTAACACCCTTTGAACACTACCCCACACCTGGTTGTTTGACTGTTTGGACTGATGAACTGAACTGAACGAGTGACACATTGACCATTCCGACCGACCGGCTGACAACCCTTGGAGCTGTTGATTTCGGATCGGGTTTCGGGTATTTGGCGTCAAATGCTTTTGAGCTATCGCCTGAACGGTGTTTGCTTTGTTTTTACACACAGTTTATCAGAACCTCAAGCTTTTCTCTCGGTCGTCCCCTCTTTTCAATATTCCCTATATATCGAATATACACCTTTAGTGTATGGCATATGTCATGCGATATGTGACGGCGGGCTATAAATTAAAAGCCAGCCAAGGGAATACAGAAGCAAACGGGATGGGAGCGAGGAAAAAGCATTTGATATGTTGCAGGAAATCGAAATAATAGATTCAAATGCTACAGCAGTAAGCTGTAGTGGACAGTGTGGTGTGTGGAATTGAGAACGGGGAATGGGGAACGGGAATTTGGGTTAAGAAAACGAGCGGATCTTCACTGGGGACCGGAGGCAGTGGGTCACACCATTAATCACAATCAAATCAGTGGAAGAGCTAGCAGATTAGTTGAACCACGGCCCAAAGAGAACCTCCTCGTAACGAAATGTATAATAATATATATATATAAATATATATATAATAATAATAATAATAATAATAGTAATAATAAAAATAATAATAATAATAAAAATAATAATAATAATAATAATAATAATAATAATAATAATAATAATAATAATAATAATAATAATANNNNATAATAATAATAATAATAATAATATTAATAATAATAATAATAACAATAATAATAATTGTAAAATATTGAAAATAATAGTTTAAGTAGCACTAAATGAATGTTGTTTTCTCTTTATTGGTTTTCAGCTCAGCAGCGGGGGTGAGCGGGAGACCAATGCTGAAAGCGCACATTGAGAATACCAAATCAATTGCAACTGTTGCAAATGCCATTAAAGAAACTCTGTGTTGACTCTGTGGTGCCCCATGCAAAGGTCATTGCCATTGTTTGCGGGCTCAAGGCGGCAAAAGGGCAGGCAAACTTAACAAGGAAGTTGAAATGATGCGGGCAAGTAAAAAATACAAAATCCCGAAAAAAAACAGAACGAGCTGCATCCGGAAAATTAGTGAGCACACTGTCGAAGTGAAAGCCAAGCAAAGCAAATGATAAACTGATAGACTGATGGACTGGCAGCAGCTAAAATGTGTTACTGACACTCTGGAAGACTATTTTTTGCTATTGTTGCTGCTGCATTTGCTGCTGTCTTTTAAGGTGCGACTGCCAACACACCCTAAAGGAATCGGCAAAGTCAGAAATCCGGAAATTCTGCTAGAGTAATGCCTTCAAGTGGAACCAGCACTCCTAAAATAAACTAAACTTTACCCGCACCCATGCAGAGTGACCAATTTAAATTTAAAAGCAACAACCATTGAAATATATCTATATCTATATCTATATCTATATCTATATCTATATCTATATCTATATCTATATCTATATC
>SCDT01005990.1:0-11266 GCA_004143765.1 Drosophila melanica
AAGCAAAGGTGAGTTTTGTGGAGCTACAGCGCATGACGTTAACTTGGCGCCTTAAGCCTGCAGGTATGAATGCGGTGGCTAGGGGATTTGGATGCACCAGAGCCTGTTCCAATGCAAGACAGTTCCAGTGAGGTATGATGATTTTGTCCAGCTCCCCTATAAGCTGGAGCAAATGAAGTGTAGCCGCAGTTGTTTTAGTCGTGTCCATGGGATGCGGCTGTTTCCAAGAGTTTGGTGGACTGTATATAAGAAAGTCGTCCAAGAAGGGGGAGATTCCAGAGTGTGTTGGCGGTGTCAAATGTTTGGAGAGAGAAGTTGAGATTAGTAGGTGTTTGATCGTATATTGTAGAGTCTTAATCTGGGCCTGATAGTGAGGCCAGCAGTTGAGCGTATGACGGTGACAATCGATATGAAGGTGGTGTTTACAAAGTATAGTTGCGTGTGTTGTTTAATATTTTGAAATTTGTCGTTTATCATTTTTATTTGGTCGTTGATGTATAAATACATTCAAGTGGGCCAAGAATACCAAGTCATAGCTTGTTAGTTGGAGTTTTTTAATAAAATAATAAAATGATGTTTTGTTCATTGATGTATGAATAGTTTCAAGCGGNTGGGCCAAGAATACCAAGTCATAGCTTGTTAGTTGGAGTTTTTTAATAAAATAATAAAATGATGTTTTGTTCATTGATGTATGAATAGTTTCAAGCGGACCATTGATACTGAGCCTCAGCTTGTTATTTAAGATTTGGATACAGTTTTTGATTTTGATATAGTTATTGAGGTGGTGTTGTGGTCGTTGATGTATGAATACGCAAGTGGACCAATTATACCAAGTCATAGCTTGTTAGTTACAATATTAATAACGAGTAAAATAGTGTTTTGATCGTTGATGTATGAATACATTCAAGTGGACCAATGATACCAAGCCTTAGCTTGTTAATTTGTAAGTGTGAAGGATATTTGATTTGTGTTTTAAAAATATGAGTTGTTGATGAGTATAAGTATCAGTGTTAATTTTGTACGTTAGTTAAAACGAGTTTTTGGTGCTGATGCATAAGCGGATCACTATGCCAGGATGACTGATGTATGTTTGTGAACGGAGTCCAAGTTGTGTGGGTTGAAGAGATGACGATGTAATTTGATGTAAAGATGGTTTTGATTTAGTTTGGTTTGGGTTTGCATGGTGTGATGAATGAATGAATATGTGAGAATATATAATTTTTATATTTGTGATTGGTAGTGTGATTTATTAGCAATTTGGCAGGTTAATATGAGATTATGTTCTGAGATAAATTGATTGCTAATTTACAGTTTAGAGGTGATAAACTTAGAACAATCAAAGAGGATTGTAGTGAGTTTTAATTGTTTCTATTTTGTTTGTACATATTGCAAGGTTTAATTGTTATTTATATTTTATGTGTGAATTTTGTTAACTTAATTGCGGTCTTATGGTTAATTATTACAAGGTAAAATTGTTGACAAAGTAATAGGTCAGATATGTATTATTTGAAGGAGGGCTTATTAATTTTATATTTTGTGCTAAGTATTTGAAGATGATGGAATGTAAAGTTAGCGTTTTAGCTTAATTTGAGTTTTATTTGCGTAAGAAGCACGGGTAGTTTTGTAATTGTAATTATTGTGTGATTTTCAAACAATTTGGCTGGTTAATATGAGATTATATTTACAGATAAGTTGGCTGCTAAGGTTTATAATTTGAAAAGGATTGTAGTGAATTTTAATTAGTACTATTTTGTTTGTACATGTTGCAATTTTTGATTGTAATTTATATATTTTCATATTTGCTAGATGGTGGGTGTGAGACAGTATGTGGAATTTTATATACTCAGGTAGAGATTTAGTTCAGTAGTGTTTAGGTATGTTGTAATTATTTGTTACATGGTAAACATTGTTAACAAAGTAATGGGATAGTTGTAATTTAATTTAAATAGAGCTGAGTAATATTATGTTTTGTGCTAAGAATATAAGGATGACGAGATGTAAAGTAAGAGTTTTAAATTTATTTTGAATTTTATTTATAAATGGGGCACAGATTAATATAATTGTATGTAATCTACACTACATATGTAGGAAAGTTTATGTCGTTTATTACTTTGGGTTTATTAAATTTTATTTTAGTTTGTTTGTGAAAGTATGTTTAAATTTGATTAATTTAAAGTCTAAGGTAAGGCTTCAAATTCAAAGTAAGTAGAGTTTCTTTTGATCAATTCAAATATATTTTAATAAATTTAATTGATAAGTGTTGATTAGTTTGATAAATGATTTTAGTATGAGGGTGGGCTTGTATTAAACATGTTTAAATGAGTATATTGTGTTTCTTTTTATTGAGGTGTAAAATCATGGGATTTGTTTGAGTAGAGGATATACATGATAATATAGTGTGAGTTTAGATTGAAGTGTGAGGAGTGTATTTGGGTTTGTTTTCATTTTTGTGTGTTTGGATAGTGGTAGACAATGACCTGATGTCTGGGTTTGGGTGTATATTAATTAAATAGTTTGTCAATTTGTTAGTTGAGGGTGGGATGTTTTGAAATATAGTAGTGTATATTAATTAAATTGATTATCAATTTGTTTGTTGAGTGTGGGGTATGTTGAAGTATTAATTAATATAAAGTACTTGGATAATGAGTGAATTTTGAATTCTTCGTAAATCAATTTTGAACAAAATTTATTGCTTTTGTTTCTGAGAGAGGGCTTTAGATTGGGAATATAAAATGTTCGGGGGAAAAAGTGTTTAGTTATTGGTTGATGTAATAAATGTTTGAAGTTTGTGTATTGTGTGATTTTATAATTGTTGTTAGTTAGTTGAGATGTAGTTGTGAAGGAGATTAAATGCTGTATGATAAGTGTTTTGTGAGTAAGTAGTAGATAGTTGGTTGAGCTTAATTAGCCCAGCTGAATAATAGTATTGTATGAAATAAGGATTGTACATATTTGTGTTTTGTTTGTAATATTTGCTTTACTAATTATGTAAGGGTGACGAGATGTAAAGATAATGTTTGGATTTGTTTGGAAAATTGTTTATGTATACAATAAGTGTTATTGTGATTGTGTTTGTTGAATATATGTAGGAAAATTTGTTTAGTTTCATTTCAGTTAATTTATTAATTTTGTTTGTTTATTAATATANAATAAGTGTTATTGTGATTGTGTTTGTTGAATATATGTAGGAAAATTTGTTTAGTTTCATTTCAGTTAATTTATTAATTTTGTTTGTTTATTAATATATATAGTTTTTAATTTTGATTTGTTTAAAATGCATGATATGGGTATATGTTACTATATGTTTTTGGATCAGTATAAGGAATGAGTAATTTAAATTTACTTTTTTATTTTATTGTATGTTTAATTTTTAATTTGCGTTATTGTTTATTTGTTGTGGGATTGTTAGGTATATTTTAATTAATTTATTTTTATTTAAATTATTTTTGTTGTTATGAGATTGTGTAGTGGACGATTGTTTGTTGCGTCATTTGTTTTGTTGAAACATTTTTCGTTATGTTTGTTGTATGTAATAAAAATTTTTATTTTAGTTGGTTGAGATGTAGTTGTGAAGGAAATTAAATGCTGTGTGGTAAGTAATTTGTCAGTGAGTAGTAGATAATTGGTTGAGCGTATTAGCTCAGCTGAATAGTATTGGATGAAGTAAGGATTGTACATGTTTGTGTTTTGTTGTAGTATTTGTTTTACTAATTATGTGGAGGTTACGAGATGTAGAGATAATGTTTAAATTTGTATGGAAAATTATTTTGTATACAATATATGTTATTATAGTTGTGTTTATTGTATATTTGTAGGGAAATTTGTTTAATTTCATTTTAATTAATTTGTTGAGTTTATTTATTTATTTATATATTTAGTTTTTGTTTGGATTTGCTTGAAGTGCACGATATGGGTATATGATGATATATTATATGTTTGTTTAAATCAGTATAAGGATTGAGAAATTTAATTTACTTTTTTGTTTTATATGTATGTTTATTTTTAATTTGCATTATTGTTTAGTTGTTGTGGGGTTGTTAAGTATATTTTAATTTATTTATTTTTAATTTGAATTATTTTTGTTGTTGTGAGATTGTGTAGTGAACGATTGTTTGTTGCATCGTATATTTAATTGAACATTTTTAAGTTATGTTTGTTGTATGTAATTACAATTTTTTATTTTATTTTGTTGAGATGTAGTTGTGAAGGAAATTAGATGCTGTGTGATAAGTATTTTTGGGTAAATAGTAAATAATTTGTTGAGCATATTAGCTCAGCTGAAGTTGTATTGGATGAAATGAGGATTGTGCATATTTGTGTTTTGTTTGTAATATTTGCTTTACTAACTATGTTAGGGTGACGAGATGTAAAGATAATGTTTGGATTTGTTTGGAAAATTGTTTATGTATACAATAAGTGTTATTGTGATTGTGTTTGTTGAATATAAGTTAACAACAAAGTTGCGACACAATTCTCGCATCGGTCAACAACCGATGCAAAAGCCCAAAAACTGCAGATCAGCAGTTTACAGTTCCCGAGAATCCAGCCGCCGCCGGACGCAAGCAAAGTTGCGAACGTCATCAGCAGCGCTGCCGCCGCCAACGGAGAATTCTTAGCTAGCTAGGGTAGAATTGTCATAAGAACTTTTAGTCTGTATTTTGAAGTCAAAGGCTTCATATGTTAAAAATAAAATAAACCTTTATAAAATTAACTGGCGCCCGAGCAGGGACAATCGCGAGTACGATANAGTCTGTATTTTGAAGTCAAAGGCTTCATATGTTAAAAATAAAATAAACCTTTATAAAATTAACTGGCGCCCGAGCAGGGACAATCGCGAGTACGATAGAACAAAAAGCTTCTAAGTACGTGTGATTGTTATTTGGCACGACAAGGCAAAACGCCCTTAAGTGTCCAATTTGACTTTGAGTTAAGCAGACTCCCTTAATTGGAATTCAAAGTCAAAAATCAAAACGCAACTGTAGGTTGCGCAACGTGGGCTCACGCTTTGTACGACCAGTTCGCAGAGCACATCTTTACACAACGTATGAATCGCTGAACCACGAGTAGGAAACACCAAAAGGGAACAATTCGGCATCATCGGAGATGGAGCACACACCATTAATAGTTCTGTAAGAGAAAGAAAAATAGTGTTTAGTGTTTATCGAAACAGAACAAGAAAAATCTTAAAAAAACCAATCGACATAAATTTAAGCAAAAACAAAAAAAACACAAAACAATTAAGAATCAAACTAAAATTCATTACAAATATTAGAAGCTAAGAAAATAACAAAAATTAGTTTAAAGTAATACTAAAATTTCAAATTCCAAAGAAGCAGCAAAGAAAAATATAATAAAACAACAAAAACGAAAGAAGGAAAAGAAAAAATTAAATAAACAAACATAAGTGTAGTGTAGTGAGCTTGCAGCCGCGCAGCGTAATACGAAACGCAAAAAAATACAACAAACGGCAAAACAAAACGCGCTGCAAGAACTCAAACAGGCATCGCCGACTAGTTTTTACCCTTAATTAAATATTTCATTCGAAAATTTTTATAATTGAACAAAGTAAACTAAAACTAAACAGTCAATTAATATTTTTACAACCCATATAAAATATAAAATTTTTTTTTTACGCTAAAAATATTTTCTGCATATTTCTGTTTACCTAACATTTTTCCCATATCACTTTTCACACATAAACATATCCGCTTATACTAACAAAATACTAATTAAACATGGCCAACCCGAACAACCTAATACGACCCGCAGTACTTTATAGTACTAATACAGATGAATTACCAACCAACGCTAATAGCGACGAACAGAACCAGAGACAACAACAAAGATTAGAAAGCAGGCAGACGACGTATCAAGGTAATAGAAATATCAACGCAGATTCTATTGAGAATCGAATCGACCAAATAATCAACGATAGATTGTCTACAATACTAAACAATATGAGTACAAATGCTAATACTACTAATTTTGCTGAGGCAGCTGCTTATAGTATAAACCCCGATTCTAGAGGCAACATTGTTGACCTAGATCGTATACCGGATATAGTAAAAGGAATGAGAGAATTCTCAGGAGATCCACTTGAGTTTAGCTCCTGGAAAAAGGGTGTGGATAGGATCCTAGAAGCGTACTCTAGTATTGAGGGATCCGCAAAATACTTTGGTATCCTACAAACAATTCGTAGTAAAATAACTCATCATGCAGACCAAGTACTGGACTCGTACAATATGCCCCTGAACTGGGAGGCAATTGCTCGATGCCTTACTTTACACTTTGCGAACAAACGCGACTTAAGCACACTCGAATACCAACTAACCACCATGACGCAAAATGGACAACAGACAGTTGAAGAGTTTTACCAAAATATCTACAAACACCTTTCCTTAATCCTTAATAAAGTTAGCTGAATGAACTTAGACAGACAGACCGAGGTAGTTATGACAAAATCATATAGGGATAGGGCGTTAGATATATTTGTCAGAGGCCTACGTTGTGATTTACCACGCCTTCTCGGCATCAAAGAACCAACTGACCTGCCACAAGCCTTGCATCTGTGCCTTAAATTAGAAAACCAAACCTATATGACAACTTACGCAAACAATAGACAACAAAACGCGAAATTCAGAAATATAGATCAGAACCCAATTCCGGCACCTCGTAGGTTCATACCAACTCCATCAAGTAACCCAGCTTATGGGCTTCCGATTTATTTTCCACCTTCAATCCAAACAAAACGAACAAGGCTATACTGAGGCATACGTCACCATGACAGACTACGAAAGATATGAGCAAGAAATAACAAAAGTTGATAATAAAGAAGAATATGACACGAGCTTAGCTGAGTATATGGAGCAAACGAATGCATACAACGAACAAGAAACCACTCAACAACCCGACACAGACTTGAATTTTTTAGAATGAGCGACTCCTCGCTACCTTATTTTGAATGCAGAGTGGGGGATCTCAAAACTTTCAAAATTCTTATCGATACTGGCTCGAACAGAAATTACAAACAACCCAAACATGTGACAAATCCAAAACCGAATGAAACTCCTTTTAAAGCAATAACCGTAGGGGGTAGCATCGAAATAACACACCACAAACTTGCAAACTTATTTAACCATACAGAATGCAATGTAAAATTCTTTCTATTACCAACCCTAAAATCATTTCACGCTATCCTTAGCAACGATAGCCTAAAAGATCTAGAAGCAATAATTGACGTAGCTAACAATGTAATGATAATAAAAGGAAACAAAAGAATAACGATAAAAGAAAAGAAANGCAACGATAGCCTAAAAGATCTAGAAGCAATAATTGACGTAGCTAACAATGTAATGATAATAAAAGGAAACAAAAGAATAACGATAAAAGAAAAGAAATATGAGGCAATAAACACAATCACACCCCGAACAGAACACTTAAACGACAGGCAAAAACTAGATTTAGAAAACCTACAGTACAGAAATATCCTACACTTTTCGCAAAACCAGATGAGAATCTTACTTACACAATAATGTCGAAGCAGAAATAAGAACTTCAACTGATTCTCCAATACATTCAAAATTTTACCAATTCGCAATGTCTTTAAAAGACGAAGTTAATAAGCAAATTCGAGAACTCTTACAGGATGGTATTATTCGACCTTCACGGTCGCCATACAATTCACCCGTGTGGATAGTTCCAAAAAAACTAGACGCATCGGGAGAAAAAAAATTTCGGATGGTCATTGACTATCGGAAACCCGGAAATCCGATACCCGAAATAAATGAAGTCCTAGCTCAACTTGGCGATAATACATTATTTTCTGTTCTTGATCTTAAGAGCGGATTCCATCGGATTCCGTTAAAAGCAGCAGATATTCCAAAAACCGCTTTCTCCGTTAATAACGGAAAATATGAGTTTACACGACTCCCATTTGGCCTAAAGAATGCACCTAGATGACATCCTAAGAGATCATATTGGCAAAATTTGCTATATCTACATCGACGACATAATTGACTTCAGTAAACAAATAAATAAATAATATTAAATAATATTCCAAATTATTAAATAATATTCCAAACTCTGCAGGAGGCACATATAAAGTGTCAATTGGACAAATGCGAATTTTACAAAAACAGAGTCGAATTTCTAGGTTTTATTATATCCGACAAGGGTATAGAAACAAATCCAAATAAAGTCCTGGCAATAGCTAATTATCCTCAACCCAAAACACTGGGGGACTTAAGGGCATTTCTCGGCCTAGCCGGATATTATAGAAGGTTTATAAGAGATTTTGCCAAGCTCGCAAAGCCACTTAGCTCTCTCTTAGAGGGGAAGACAGACGAGTGTCCAAACGAGAGTCGAAGAAAAAATTAATCGACATGAATCCGGACGCAATAGAAGCGTTAAAAAAATCAAAAACTCCCTAGTGTCCGAAGAAGTCATTCTCCAATTCCCTGACTTCAATAAGGAATTTTAATTAACAACTGATGCTTCTGATTACGCCATAGGCGCGGTACTATCCCAAGCCGATAGACCAATTTCGTTCTTGTCCAGAACACTTTCCAAAGCAGAAGAAAATTATGCCACCAAAGAGATTCTAGCTATAGTCTGGGCCTTAAAAGCTCTCAAAAACTACCTGTACGGTAGATTAAAGGTCAAGATTTACACAGACCACCAATAATTAACATATTCACTTAGCAGTTGGAATGGCAACTCAAGAGTTAAACGATGGAAATCTTATCTTGAAGAATATGATTATGAGTTACTGTACAAGCCAGGCAAAAGCAATGTAGTGGCCGATGCTTTGTCGAGACCTAGCCAGATTAACTCAGTAGCATCCACTCAACATAGTGCTGACAGTTCCTCCGAACACTTAATCTACAGTGTAGAAGTCCCCATCAATGTATTCAAAAATCAGATTTTCATAAAAAAAACTAGTCCTACTAATTACAAATTAGACATCTCGTTCCCAAAATTCTATAGACATACAATCAGTCAACCAAATTACACCATTGAACAATTACAAACCATATTGACAAAACATTTAAATCCCTCAGTAATAAATGGAATCATAACAGGTTTGATCCAAAAAATTGACCCGTCACATTTTAGAAACTTCAAAATTAGATTCACTCCTCTGCAAGTAAAAGACCTTTTAACAGAAACCGAACAAGATGAACAAATTCTAAGCACAATAGAGCCCATCGCAGTGTGATAGAAAACAAGCTACAGTTGTCCTAGAAATTTTATTTCTCCAAAATAAAGGAAAAAATAAAAAATAAATAAAATCAAACAATGTAAAACATGTAAAGAGCAAAAATATGATAGGCATCCACCAAATCCTGAGTTAAAAGAAACTCCCATTCCCGAATTCCCAGGTCAAATAATTCATATAGATATCTACTCTACAGAAAGAGTATTAGTTCTAACAGCAATAGACAAGTTTTCCAAACTAGCCCAAGCCAGAATAATAAAATCAAAAGCAATAGAAGATATGAAGATATCAGAGAACCATTACATGACATCTTTTTTTATTACGGAGTACCAAAGTGTGTAGTAATGGATAATGAGAAAAATTTCAATTCCGAATCAATAACTTTCATGCTCCGAGATCAATTAAATATAGGAATTTACAAAGCTCCCCCATATAAAAGTTTGGTCAATGGACAAGTCGAAAGGTTTCACTCCACTCTGTCGGAAATAATGCGATGTCTAAAAAATGAACAAAAAAATGGAAATTTTAAATAACTATTAGACAGGACGATTTACGAGTATAATTTTACAATCCATTCTGTCACTAGCAAAAGGCCACTAGACATCTTCTTTGGAAGAAATATCACCACAGACCCAGAAACGTACGACAAAGCTAGACAGAACAATGTAGATAAAATCAAGAACAAACAGGTAAAGGACATGGAGAACCATAACAAAGAACGGAAAACCATACAGAACTACACAAGCGGACAAGAAATATTTGTTAAACTAAACACACGGTTGGGGTAAAATTAACAGCTAGATATAAGAAAGAAAAAATAAAAGAAGACAGAGGTACTACTGTATTAACTGAAGCAGGAAGAGTTGTGAGGCGGGTTGCGGAAATAAGAGCGGAACTTAACTGGAGTACAATGAAGGAGATAAAAACGTTATTTTTAGTTTAAGAAATATTATTAGTATTATTAGAATAATCGTTGGAATTAGTGACATAGCAGGCAGGCATTGTCCATCGACAGCGACCAGCTGCTAAGGGGCGCCATCGAGAGCAGCCCTGCGATCAGCTGCCGAAAGCTCAGACGAGAGAGCGGCTTTGCGGCGAAAGATGAAAGCTCGCATGATATTGGGCTGCTGCCGCGGGCGATGAAAGGCGACGAATTAATTAGTGTCGAGCCCTTGAATTGATCGGTCGCGTGTCGGTCGCGAGAAAAAGTAAAAAAAAGAGAAGCCGCGACGTCGAGTGAACACGTGCGTGTGCAATGAGGATAGTACGGACGAGCACTGAAGAAAAGCAACAAATATTTCGAAGAGGCGCAACCAGGAAGATACCTGTAAGCGCTTATTCAGTTACTCTATTTTTATTAACAGAATTATAACAAAGATTAACGCTAATATTTATAACAAGAATAGGGATTGATAAGTTTCATCAGTAATAAACGAGGTTAAGTGAAGCTAACGTAGTAGTGTTATATCTGGGATGTATTTGGGTCCTCGCTAGTTACCTTTTTTGGTCAAATTCTTGAATACTTGTGAAAATTTCTCGGTAAAGAGTGGTCTGGTTTTGGGGTCGGGTGTGTTGGGATTGAGGTTAGGGTAATTTGAGGATCTTGTTAGTGGCTCTTAGACGGGCGTAGGATTTTGGCAGCGTGGCCTTGACATTGTCCTGGTCTGGGCGGGAGTCGCTAACACGGTGTAAACCTGCTGGTGCTAGTTGGTTAGGGAGAATTACCGGGTGAGAACCTGGCGTGGGCGGACACGTGGTCGACGCGTGGTGCCTGACCCCGATAAGTAGCTGGGTCGAGGGATTTCCCTGACCTTCATAGTGTAGCGGTCCCAATCTAGTCGGCAGACTAGACAGTCTAGGCGGGCCAGATCCGTGTAGCGTTAGCGGTCAAGGGATTTCCCTAACCTAGTCGGCAGGCACGGTCACGGGGTACCCCGGACACGTGGAGTATTAGTGGTTACGGGAGCCTCCCTAACCTAGCGGGGGGTGTGGTCACGGTGTCGTCCGGACCCGAGTCGAAGTAGGAGGCGTGGCCGCGGTCGTGGTATA
>SCDT01006000.1:0-10539 GCA_004143765.1 Drosophila melanica
GCATCCCGAGTGTCCCGCCCCCCTTTCCCCTATTCCCTTCGGTGTTTCGGTTTCTCTTTTTCTCTTCTTTTCTCTTCTTTCCCGCTCCAAAGCTGTTGTCGTCCGTCTCGGGGTCTCAGAAAAAAATAAATTTTCTGTAAAACCCTGGGTGCGACTTAGCAGAACCCCGGCCTAGGAACTTCCTTACAGATGGCGCCCGAGCAGGGACCCCGAGACACTATTTGGAAGACATATAGTTTGGAAAGTCCCCAAAACCAAAATAAAATATAATGTCCTGTGAATCGTAACTTTATTTTTTTTTTAATATATATTTCGGGGCCAAGTCCGTGTTTTTCGTCCTCGCCCTCGTGCACGTCGCGTCAAAGTTTTATGTTCATAAACCCCTTCCCATAAAAGGCCCACGGGACCATAAGGGGCTGTGTACCAAGTTTTCACCAGCCAATGCACAAAAAAAAAAAAAAAAAAAAAATCCCGACCCACGAAAGCAGTAGGACCCGCTTACCCACTAACGGCTTTCTTGTGAGCGAGTCCCGTAGATCGGCAGAGGAGCAGCAGCAGTCAACGACGGCCCAGCGCAGCAGCAGAGGACAGCAGCGCAACAGCAGAGGACAGCAGCGCAGCAGCAGAGAACAGCAGCACAACAGCAGAAGGCAGCAGAAGACAGCAGCGCTGCAGCAGAGGACAGCCGCAGCGGGCAGCGCTCCGGGGCCTATATAAGGCGGACTCTCAACCGAGAGAAGGGCAGTCAGAACCGGGCAACCATCCAGTGCACATCAGAGAGGGCAGTCAGAACCGGGCAACCATCCAGTGCACATCAGAGAGGGCAGTCAAAACCGGGCAACCATCCAGTGCACATCGGAATCAAAGAGTCAAAACCGGGCAACCATCCAGTGCACATCGGAATCAAAGAGTCAGAGCCGGGCAATCATCCAGTGAACATCAGAGCCAAAAGTCTGAATCGGGCCACCACCCAGTGCACATCAGAGTAACTTAAAAAAAAAGGAACCTGCACATCCTTGACATCGTCAAGGAGCAAATCCTCCAAGGACATAGAGATAAGCCAAATAAAAAAAAAATAAATACAATTTTTTTTTTTCCTCTCTCCGACCTCCGAGTTCAAAGGATCCTTAAGATCCTTCTTGCCCGCGCAACCTAAGACAACGACACCGCAAACAACAGAAACAGAAACTCAACGCTCACATCCTACACCAAGGACCCACAACGCAAAGCAGCAGAAGGAGGACACTAGGCAAGTCAACAACAACCAACATGGGTGTGAGGTGATCGCATACAGGCGCAAGGATGAGCTTCAAGGATTTTGCGAGGAATTCGGGCTAGAGTCAACTGGCTCAGTCGAAGAGCTCAGGAGCCGACTATCGGCCTTCGCCTCACGAGCCGACCATCCCATGCAAGAGCGAAACCGATTAGAGGAACTGGAGCTCACATATGGCGACACACCGACACCCAGGGATGGGCGGTCACCTGCCACGTCCCCAGGACCTGAAAGCCGAGACAGGAAGAGCGACCCCAAGGCGGCCCCACAACTTCAATTACCAGTACCGGACCCACCATCGAGAGGTGCATTGAGCAGCGGCAGAAGCAGCGTAGACCCACCTTCAGAAAGGATCTCCAGGCCCAGGCGAGAGGAGATCTCCTGCTCAATGTTGGCCGACAAGCTTCGGAACTGGGGAGTCGTCTTCGATGGCCATTCGGACCCACTGAGCTTCGTGGAACGCTTGGAGGAACGAGTGGCTTCATACCGGGTGAGCGTCGACCAGCTGCCTCAGGCTATCTCCGGATTATTCTCGGAACGGGCCGAAGGCTGGTTCCGCACGTTCCGTATGCAGGACGCAACGTGGGAATATTTCAAGAAGGAGTTCCTGGACTTCTTTTTACCGCCCNTTCCGCACGTTCCGTATGCAGGACGCAACGTGGGAATATTTCAAGAAGGAGTTCCTGGACTTCTTTTTACCGCCCCGCTACTTTCAACGATTGGAGGACACCATCCGAACAAGGTACCAACGCCCAGGGGAACCATTCAGAGACTACCTGATAGACCTGCGGCTCATGATGCAGCGAGCACAGTACTCCCCGGACAGAGAGTTGGACAGGATTTACGAGAACCTCTTACCGGAGTACCAACTGTTCACGAGGAGGCACGAGTTCACCACGCTCTCAACAGTACCAACTGTTCACGAGGAGGCACGAGTTCACCACGCTCTCAACTCTAACACAATTAATTACCAGCTTTGAAGTCGCCAGGGAACGGGACCCCAGTCGATGGGCGTCCACACAACCAGCCCCAGCCCCGAGGGTTCAGCAGTACAGACAGGAGGCCCCAAACCGGAATATCCACCGGCCAAGCACCACATCGTTGGAACCGACCCCCACCCCCCGACTATCGGAGGCAACCAACCGAATGATGAGCCAGGACTCAGACCGAACAGTGGACGTTAAGAGAGCATGCCGCAACTGCGGAGAAACTGGACACTTCGCCAGGGAGTGCCGGAAACCCCAGGTATTGTTCTGCTGGGAATGCGGTCGCAGTGGTTTTCGTACCATCGACTGCTGCCGTAAGCCCGAGTCGGGAAACGCCCAGCGTCTCCGTCCAGTGAGGGACCAGGCGGAGACCACAACCACCTCGGGTCCCCGGAACTAATTCACCCACTACGTTTGGACGGCGGGCGGATTGTGGCTCTCGTCCACATAGACGGCAGACCGTTTGCAGCAACACTGGACACAGGAGCGTCGAGGTCATTCATAAGTGAACAAATGGCCCAGACACTAGACACGGGCAGGAATATCCGGACAATGCAAGCTCGGATCAGACTGGCGGACGGGTCGACCAAGGAAGTATCGAGGGCAGTATGGACACAAGTACGGATGGACCAAAAAGAAACCACCATGCCACTACTGGTCCTACCAACCATGCTGGATGACCTGATACTGGGCATAGACTTCCTATGCGGGATTCAGGCAAGAATCCAGTGTGGCCGAGCCTATCTACAACTTAACCGCCGGCTGGTCACGAAACCTGCAACACAATCCGTAGTGCCAGCAACCCCAGCCACGACAACCGCCGTAGGAAAGACACAACCAACCGAAACACGACAGCTAAGGACACAACAGGCGACCACAGTAAAAGGAAGGACGCCGAAGAGGACGACAGCAAAGTCAGCAACTCAGGGCACGGAGACATCGAGGGCCGCGACAGTCACAGCAGAAGGGACTACGCGAGCCACAAACAACGACACCGCCAGGCCTGCCAACCTCGTAGAGACCGCGCAGGCCAACATCATCATCGAGACCACCAGGCCTGCCAACCTCGTAGAGACTGCGCAGGCCAACATCCTCAACGACACCGCCAAGCCTGCCAACCTCGTAGAGACCGCGCAGGCTAACAACATCCTCAACGACACCACCAAGCCTGCCAACCTCGTAGAGACCGCGCAGGCTAAAACCATCAACGACGCCGCCAGGCCTGCCAACCTCGTAGACACCGCGCAGGCCGACATCATCAGNAAAACCATCAACGACGCCGCCAGGCCTGCCAACCTCGTAGACACCGCGCAGGCCGACATCATCAGCGACAACCCAACGAAGTCAGTCAGCCTTTCGGGATTAGCACCAGTCGGAAGCAATACGGGACTCAAGGGACCCAGACACAAAGGCCACCAAGGATACTCACGAGTCATCCTCGAACCATTAGCAGACGCAAAAACCGCTCGCGAGAAGAACCCGTTCCGGACGCCAGCATGGACAACCCAACCTAGGCTTTCAACCATCTTGGAAACGGATGAGATCCCTACAACCACCCCCACGATCAACTCGGCTACAGGCTCAGGCGAATCAACACCGACTACGGAACCACCACTTGCCCCATGGATAGCCAAGTTTCTGGAACAGGAACTGGCCCTATTCGATGGACTGACCGGAGTCTCAAGGATCGCGGAACACACAATCGTCATGAGGGACGACAAACCCGTGAAGCAGCGCTATTACCCGAAAAATCCCGCCATGCAGAAGATCATCAACGAGCAGGTCGACGAGCTGCTTCGAGACGACCGGATCGAGCCATCGAAGAGTCCACACAGTGCCCCGATCGTCCTTGTTGGAAAGAAGAGCGGAGAGGTACGGATGTGTGTCGACTACCGACAGTTGAACGCCCGCTCGATCCCCGATGCGTACCCCCTGCCAAGGATAAACCATATACTGGAAAGGTTGCGAAATGCGCGATTCATTTCGACGTTGGACCTAAAGAGTGGATATTGGCAGATCCCCGTGGCCAAAGGAAGCAGGGAGTACACCGCTTTTACAGTCCCCGGGAGGGGTTTGTACCACTGGNGACGTTGGACCTAAAGAGTGGATATTGGCAGATCCCCGTGGCCAAAGGAAGCAGGGAGTACACCGCTTTTACAGTCCCCGGGAGGGGTTTGTACCACTGGAAGGTCATGCCATTCGGGTTGCACTCGGCCCCCGCGACATTCCAACGAGCCTTGGACAGCGTCATCGGACCAGAAATGGAGCCCCACGCGTTCGCCTACTTGGACGACATCATTGTCATCGGCGCCACATTGGAAGACCATGTGGAGAACCTGCGGGAAGTGTTCCGACGACTCCGGGAAGCGAACCTCAAACTGAATCAAAAGAAATGTAGTTTCTTTCGCCGCAGCCTAGTGTACTTAGGGCATGTCATCAGCGAGGCCGGGATCCATACCGATCCCGACAAGATCTCCGCAGTCCGCGAATTAAAACCGCCCACTACACCCAAGGAGCTAAGACGGTGTTTGGGAATCGCATCTTGGTATCGGCGGTTCGTGCCAAACTTCGCCGAGGTGGTGCAACCCATGACCTGCCTGCTTCGTAAAGGGAAGAGGTGGATCTGGAGCGACGAACAACAAACAGCGTTCGAGAACCTTAAGGATAGGTTAACCCGAGCCCCGGTGTTGGCATGTCCCGACTTTAAGGAGAAGTTCACATTGCAGACTGACGCCAGCGATTTTGGATTAGGGGCTGTACTGACGCAACGAATACAGGGAGAGGAGAGGGTAATATCCTACGCCAGTCGACGCTTGCTGAGGGCCGAGGAAAATTACTCTGCCACCGAGAAGGAGTGCCTGGCCATCGTGTGGGCCATCCGGAAACACCGCTGCTACTTGGAAGGCTACCACTTTGAGGTAATCACGGATCATCTCGCCTTGAAGTGGCTGAACTCCATCGAGAGTCCCACAGGACGTATCGCTCGATGGGCTCTGGAGCTTCAGCAGTACCGGTTCGACATCTGCTACCGACGAGGTAGTCAGAATGTCGTCGCGGACGCACTTTCTCGGCAGCCCATGGCGGTTCTTCAACTCGTGCAGGAGGATTTCGAGAGGTGCCCATGGCTACAACGACTTCGCAAACGGATCCAGGAGCAACCGGAGAAGTCTGCAGAATTCGTCATAGAGAACGGGCAAATCTATCGGAACCTTGGGCAACGACCGGAAGAAGAAGAGTCCGTCCCCTGGAAACTCTGCGTCGCTACAGGACAACGAAAACGTGTACCAGGAGAGTGCCACGACCACCCGACTGCCGGACACTTAGGAATCCGGAAAACCATAGCAAGGGTAACCCAGAGGTATTACTGCCTGGCCTATTCCGCGATGTCTCCGATACGTGGGGCAGTGCGAGAAGTGCCAAAAATTTAAGGCAAGCCAGTCTAAACCTGCAGGACATATGTGCACCCGACAAGCAACAGGACCTTTCGACATCCTCTGTGCCGATTTCGTGGGACTCCTACCCCGCTCCAAACAAGGTAATACTATGCTCCTAGTGTTCTTTGACTCATTTTCCAAATGGGTTTGAGCTAGTGCCTCTACGGAAAGCCACCACGGCTCACCTAGAGAGAGCCTTCCGAGAACGGATCCTCAGCCGTTTCGGTGTCCCCCGGAAGTTTGTATGCGACAATGGCACTCAGTTCAAGAGCCGGTCGTTTAAAGCCTTCTGCCGGTCGGCAGCCCGACGGAAAGAGCAAACAGGACCATAAAAACGATGATAGCGCAGTACATCGAGGGCAACCAGAACACATGGGACGCACTACTGCCAGAACTCACGTTGGCCTATAACAGCAGTCCTTCAGACACCACCGGACTCCTGTCACCACCCAGCCTTCTTAGTTCTAGGACGGGAACCTCGATTACCAGGCGCTCTGTACGAAGAAGTAACCCCAGGATTAGGGGAAACCACCGAAACACCCGAGACCAAGGCTTCGCGCATGAGNGGAACCTCGATTACCAGGCGCTCTGTACGAAGAAGTAACCCCAGGATTAGGGGAAACCACCGAAACACCCGAGACCAAGGCTTCGCGCATGAGGGATACCTTTCAGGTGGTCCGAGGTGAAATCCAACGAGCCTCCCAGGAACAAGGGAGGAATTATAACCTCCGACGACGGGAGTGGCGACCGGCCCTAGGGTCAATGGTCCTGCTACGCAAACACCACTTATCCACTATCCACTAACCACTTATCGCACAAAACATAGTTCGAGTCCAAAGTCCTACCTGACGAGAACGGAAGACCGCAAGCCTGGTGGAGTTCCGAGAGGAGGGAGAGGACGGGTCAGCAGAGGACACCACCGAGCCACAGGACTCAACGAGAGACACTCAGAAGGCCACCGCAACGGATGAGACAAGTTTCACGGGGGCCACTTTTGACGGCTCGTCGCCATAACGTCCCTTCCCCCCTTCGGGGAAACCACAATACCTAATTATTAAGGTCAAAGCCCATTCAGGACGTAGGGTAAAAGAGTTAAGAAAACTATGTTCGCCGCACAACTAGGATAGGTATCATAGAGCAGTAGAAAGTAGAACAGGAATAGTAGGCTAATCAGGGTCTTTCTAATCGTAGCAAGACAACATGGCGTCAGACGCATCAACGGAGATTTGGCCTCTTGGGGCGAAAGATTCCGAAGGAGGGCATCCTCGGGGCCCATCGACGCGGGATCCACTCCTTGCCAGCCTGCGCGGCCAGCTGCCACCACGACCGAAGCCTGTGGAGAAGCTGGAGACAGTCCAAGGTTGGCTGAGGACGCAGGAGACGGTCCTGCCCATGAAGGTCATCAACGTGATCTCCGATGACTCGGAAGTGCCTCCCGATTGGCGCTTTGCTCCGTACGGAGGGCCGATGTTCAGCCCTCGGTGTCGGCGATACTCTCCCGTGAGCCGTGACGCCATCACCATAAGCAGCACGAGCAACGAGTCCGGGTCCGGCCGGACTGGGACCGATGGGAGTGGAGACCCGACCCAGGAAGAGGACTCCAGGATTTCAACGGGCTCAACGACATCGGGCCCCTCTTGGGTCGATTCTCCAAACGGGAGACGCCCACGCCCTCCGCAGTACGGATCCTGGCTGGCGACGGCAAAGGAAACCCAGGCGTTGCACCACTGATTAGAGAAATCTCTGCAAAGACATAAAATATTTCCCACTCAAACAACGCAACGACTCAACAACAACAAAACAACAGAGCAACGATTCAATAACAACAAACAACAGCGCAACGATTCAACAACAACAAACAACAGCGCGACGAGACAACAACAACAAGCATAGAAATATATACATAAAAAGCAGCACATACTAAACGGCTGCAATTGCAAGCTCAACCCACGCACGCAAAAAGAAAACAGCGAGAATGCAAGAGAAAAAAAAACCAACAACAACACACAGCAGCACACTCAGATGACACAACAACAACAATGAGCGAGGAAAACAAAAACCAACAAAATGGAAAAATTTTTAATAAAAAGAAAAACTAAAACCGTTGGCCAGCGACAGCAGCAGTACAACAACCACGGCAAGCAACAACAGTGGAGCAAGAGGACGTGGAGAATAGCAGCAGCGGAGCGAACAGTGGCGTTTACAAGTCGGCGGACGCATTTTTCCTTGGTTTTTTTTCTTTTCGAAAACGCTAATAATTAGTGAGGTAAGTGAAAAATACTCGCTTGAGTGTAGGGAAGGCGTAGTTGATTTATTAGTTAAATTTAGAAAAAAAAAATGTTTTTGTTGACTAACCGGGCCAAAATTAGTTCTTCTTCTTTCGTAGCTATTTTTAAAGTTAAATAATAATAATAATTAAATTTAAATAATTCATTTATTTAAATTTTTTTTCAAATAAAAAAAAATGTTAAAATATTTGTCGTGAATGTCAGATTATGTAAACTTTCGTGTCTGCGTCCACTGTGTCGTGTCGTGAGTGTCCTTAAAACCTATCCCTTAATTGTGTCCTACCCCTGGAGGCGCCCACAGGGTGTACGAGGGCTCTCGGCATTTTGTGTGGCATTTCCGGGTACCCAAATTCCCTCTCCTTCGGCGTCGTGGCGGCGGTCGAAGCTCCGGTGGGTGTATCCGAGTGCCTCGGTACCTCGGTGTCCCCGTAAGAGTCGTGCATCTTAAGAGAGGCGAGTTCGATCCCCGGTTGTGGAACATTTCTTTTTCCGTTGGTAATTGTTTTTTTTTTTTTTTTTTTATTATTTTTTTTAAGGTGGGCTGCTGTGTCTTAATCGACGCATGGTTCGAACGGTATGCTTAATTCTCTAACTTTGAGCACAGGTGTAAACAGAGGGCAAATCGGTTGGTTCTTTTAGTAGACCTCTAATGAATGTATCTAATGCCTTGTCCCTATATATTTTGGTCATAAGTTGCTCCGATTCTCTACACAACTCCAAACAACTAATCTTATTCAGTATCAAAGAGAGGAGTCTGTAGAAGGCTTGATGGAATTCTTCAACTGATTGGTGATTGATTGATTGATAATGTAATGTGAGACATTTGGAAATAGCATTCCAGTTCAAAGAGGCGTTGTATGATTCTAGTGCAATGTCTGCATTCCCTTTGATTTTGTTGCGAAGAGTATGCAGAATATCAAAGTATTTTGCTGTACCGACGGTATGCGCGTAAGTTTTTAATATTCTGTCAACACTCTTTTTCCATGATCCGAATTCACCGGAAAACTCACGCAAGCTTTTTACAATATAAGGGACTTTATCTAGTTCATCTAATTTCTTTGGTTTTCAATATGGATTTCTTGATTTGCTGCACTGGTAAAGTTTTGGTTTTTGATTGTGTCTCAGCAACATGGGTAATTGTCCTGCTTAAATTTGATTGATTGTAGATGCTAAATTTGGGTCTTTACACTATACTTCTATAATGTTGATGTGTCTTTGCATTTGTCTGTGGTATTGTTGATCTAAAGGTGGGTTTTATGGTTGAGGCACTTGTTCAGTATTCATCATTGGGGGTCTGATTAAATTGCCAGGGTTTGCCATAAAATTGTAATTGCAAGGGAATTGTAACTTCTTGATATCTGCAGAACTTAATATAATTGGCACTTAATTTATTTTATATTCGGATGTGAGTGATCGAAGGAATTTGTGTGTGTTTTTTATTTATTATTTATATTTCGAATTAATTTGGAAAATTTATTTTGTAAAAACCAGTGGCTGATTTTGCCCTTTTACCTTGGAGGGTCCTATATAGAAATCGCAATATTGGGTTTATTTATACTGCACGAATTTTAATGAGCTCATGAATTAAGTTGCCGTGCAGGGATTTGGTTCGTGATCGCCATACGCTTGTTTTATAATAATTTAAACATTCTTTTATGTTTTTCAACATTTTTTATATCCTGAATCCTTTGAAAATGGGTAAAAAAGGGTATAATGGTTTTGTGCAAATGTATGTAACAGGCAGAAGGAAGCATCTCCGACCCCATAAAGTATATATATCCTTGATCAGCATCACTAGCCGAGTCGATTTAGCCATGTCCGTCTGTCTATCTGTCCGTCTATCTGTATGAACGCGTCGATTTCAGAGACTACAAAAGCTAGAAAGCTGATCTTGGTCTCGTTCGCTTCGTACATACCATACGCAGATCAAGTTTATTTCAAAACATCGATAACTCTTTCCGTTTTCTTATTATCGATATTTATCGCTTTTTTGACTCCGTTTTTTAAGCATAGCTCCCAAACTATAAGAGCTAGAGCCACCAAATTTATTTTTGTATGTTCGTAAAACATACGAAGAATTTAAATGATTCAGATTTTGGATACCTCCCCCCAATCGCCCACAATATTGATAAAACCAAAAAACAAAGTAAATCAAATGCTACACACGTGCAAATTGGTTTGTACATACATTTCGATGATCTGAATAAGTCCTGAAAATTTCATAATGATNCATAACGATCGTACATTTAGTTTACGAGCAAATCAAGAATCTATTTTCAGTAGTGGGGGCAAAGCGCAGCTGCTTGGCAATTTCTGTTTACATGTGCACGCATACATATGCATATGCAAAATTTGTCTTGTGTTCTTCTAGGAATTTTTTTTGCAACGGTTAAGTTGAATTTTAACTCAACGAAGTGAACTGAGAGCGTGGTCCAGTTGGTAAGAGTTATGCCGCGGAACGCGGAGGACCGGGTTCGAATTCAGCGCTGGTATGGTAGAGCAATGTTGAATTTCTTTATTTTTTCGTTATTCATAATTATTATTATTATTAATTTGTA
>SCDT01006073.1:0-11656 GCA_004143765.1 Drosophila melanica
CATATACATATACGTTGTATTGATGTATTGGGGCGTGCTATAACAACAGCTTTTTGCGTAAATGTTGCTGACTGCTTGTTAAATGATAAAATAAACGTGCATGGGATTAGCTAAATGTGCAATACGATTGACATTGGAATTATTATTATATGACTCTATTTTTTGTTATTTCACTGATTAGCCCTTGTAAAACTATTTCAGCATTGATAATGTGCCAGAAAAATAGATTGATAATTGAACCAATCACCAAAACGCCTGATAAATAATGTCACAATTCGTGTATATGACTTCAAACTATAAAACAGAGAGACAACATATAAAGTTTATAAATTTATCTAAAAATGCCTTTCAAAATTTTTATTAATTTAAACCTACTCTTTATTTTATTNGAGACAACATATAAAGTTTATAAATTTATCTAAAAATGCCTTTCAAAATTTTTATTAATTTAAACCTACTCTTTATTTTATTTTCGTTTGGTAACGTTGCGATTTTAAATTTTGAAATTTACCAGGTAGTTTAACTAACTGGTAAATATGTATTTGAAATGTGGAGCTGTATTTTTTTTTTTGCAAGAATTTACAAATTAAACCTATGGATAGGAAAATAAAGTTAAGAGCTTAATCAGCATTATTAAACGCTTGTTAACTAACAGGAACTTTGACAGCAACTTGCGGCACAGCCAAACCTGTAAAATACAATAAAACTCTGGCAACGCCCTGCCAGTCGAAATGCGAAATACAGAAGCCAATGTTAATTGCAAATGAATTTCAAGTGAGCTGCATTTAAATATGAATTTGAACTTGAAATCCGATTAGGCGAATTTGCGAGTTTATGAGCAATGCCGGGCACTTGAAATATTCAATGTGATATATGAATATTAAATGAGCTGGGCAAACAGTTTGTGGAGAATATTTTCCATTGTGCCAAGCTGTGGCAAATATTAGTTTACAATGGCAGTTAGCGGTGAACTAATGGTGTGCCAGTGTGTACGAATGTGTGTGTGCGTGTGTGTGTATTGTTGTGATTAGATTAGATTGAGTGTGCTAAAAAAAATTGAACAATTGACTAAAAAATATTTTTTGTATTTTTGCAGACGAGGAAGCAAGCGAAACAAAGGCAAAGGAAACGCGCACAGAGACAAGGATAGCAAAAACCAGGACGACAAAGGCAGCCGGCGAGGGTGCGCTGATAACCGTTGAAATCAAACAGGGTCAACTGAAGCACAAGCAGCGACAACAGCAAACACAAATTGCGGCTGCAAAGCCGCCAAAAACAACAACAACAACAGCACCACCAACAACAACAACAATAACAAAAACAGCGGAAACAGCAGCAGACAGTGAAACGCCAACAGGTGGTGACAGAAGCGTCGCCAGGTGCAAGGTCGAGGATATGAACAGCCACGCGACCGCCACACAGAACGGACAAACAACGGTCGTGGGCCATCATCGCGGCTTCTCGCAGCCATCGGTCGCCGCGACAACAGCGTCCGGCGGCACAGCTGGCGATCCATGGTATCTGCAGGCAACTGGGCATCAGATGCCGCCAACCGCACCGCTGCGACACAATAAACGGCCAGCACCACAGCCCAATTCCATGGGCGTTGGTGTCGGTGTTGGTGTGGGTGTGGGCGTTGGTGTTGGTGTTGGTGCCACATCGCTGCTGCATCAGCAACAGCTGAGCCAATCCCAGCCACATATTATGCCGCCAAGTATACCGCCGCATCATCATCATCATCGCGACAACAATGTGGTAAGTGTCATTGTCATAATTAAAGTACAAGTGAGCAAACTTTTAGTCTGAGAAAAAATAATAACTATGTTAATTTATTATGTATACAAAAAGTTAAAATACTCTGTTAACTTGAAGCTCGAACTATGGCAATGATAAAATTAAAAGCACATTAAAGCTTTGAGTCAGTTATCTTTCCTAATTTGAAAACAAAAAATTTATCTTAGTTAAAGCTTCACATTCAGTTATGTATTATACTTAAAGCTTATAGCCAAAATAAGAATTAAAAGCTACAAATTAAAGCTTAAAACTAAACTCTAATTAGAGCTGCAAGTACTAAAAACTTATTTAATAACAGATAAAATTAAACTATTTACTACCACAACAAAATTAAATATATATTAAAACCAATTTAATACATTTATACAATAGATTTAAATTAAAGCGCAAAGCGTGAGCAACATGAAATAATCAAATTAAAGCTTTGAGTCGTTTCGATTATTCTGAAAGCTCAACTAAAACTGGCTTAAAACTTTTAAATTTAAAGCCAGCTGATAATTTTCTTAAATCAGTTCAGTTCGCTGATTGAAATAAATGATATATATTTTTTATGTCAAAAATTTCACCAAGAATAGATTAGCGTTAAAAGTTTTCAAACGTGATGGATAATTAGTTCTTTTGTAAGCAATTTGTCAACGTCAGTTCGCACAATCTTATCAATGTATAACTAGATATTATAATCAGAAGTCTCATAAAATAGATAATAGTGAATTAATTAATTTAGTTGATAGGGCACCAAATAAAAGCTTGTCTGTAATTGGAACATGAGCAATGCAATTGCTAAGCGAGTAATTTATTCGATTCGCTGACTAAAAGCCTGCCTCATTTCGTTTGCAGCACCAAACACCAGCATCAGCAGCAGCAGCAGCGGCGACGGCCTTGCATCTGTCATCGCATGCATTAAATAGTCATAATTTAATCAACAATCATTCACCAAAATCGCCCAATCAGCAGCAGCAACAGCAGACGACGACAATACAACAGCAGCAGCAGCAGCAACAACAGCAACAACAACATAGCATATTGTCAACATTTGCGCCCGCGCCAACAACAGCAACACATGCCCAAGCGGAGCAGGCAGCAGTAGCAGCAGCAGCAGGATCATCTGTTACAGCAGCTGCTGTTGCCGCCGTCACACAGCAACAACAGCAGCAGCATATGCAGCTGCTGGCCAACTGTACTTCCACCAATAATCTAATGTCCTCCTCGCTAACTTTGCACGGTGCGCCTGGAGGCGTATTGCCTCCGAAGAGTTTAGCCCTGAGCGGCGGCAATTGCAGCAACAGCACCAGCAGCAACATGTTGCTGCAGTCCGCACAGCCAACGGCTGTCAGCACCGGGAGCGGCAACAGCAACATCCACAACAACAACAACAACACCAGCGGCAGCAGCAACAGCACAACAGGCATGTCCACATCGCTGCACAGCTTCGACATTAACGGCGGCAGCATGGACAAGTGGACAAGTGGCTCCACAACGGCCATGAATCACGCATCGCTATCACCCACGGGCGCACCGCAGCAACATCAGCTGCGCAAATGTGAGGTTAAGCTGAATGCAATGCCGTAAGTTGAATGAAATATTTAAAAAAATGATGTACTTCGAAAAAAAGATATCCTTAAACAATATTTGATGAGAAAATTAAACATTAGTTTGTGTTACTGTTACTTACTGTGGATTTCGAAAATTATAGTGTACCCACATTCATATTATATCGGAAAAACAAGTTAACTAGCATTATGTAAATACGAGTTATTAGTTTATTTGCAGATTGTTTTGTGTATATAAATTTTATGTTTCACGTTTTCATTGCTTCAACACGAAAGCTATTTATTTTTAACATTGGTTACTTTAGTTGAGTTGAATTTCACTTTATTTGGAACATGCATAAAGTAGATGCTAAACATCTGTTTTTATAAAAATGTCATGTAAAATGTTTTAATTAGTTTCACACAAAGTAAACTTACTCTCATTATTAAAAACATGCTTANGTAGATGCTAAACATCTGTTTTTATAAAAATGTCATGTAAAATGTTTTAATTAGTTTCACACAAAGTAAACTTACTCTCATTATTAAAAACATGCTTAGTTTATGCAAGTATAAATTATTCAGTTTGTCACAACTGTCGGACTTGTTCTCCATGGTCATTTTATTTTTAACTATAATTTTTTATGTTTGCATATAAAATGTTTTAATTAGTTCATCAACTATAGCTACTTTCAACTTTTAAAACCAAATTGGTGCTCACTTTCTTTGGGTTGAAATTGGTCCGTTTTTGTTTTTCACAACATTCGCACTAGTGTTCCAAGGACACTTGTATATATAACTATTTTGACCAATAAAAACCACTTTATTTGTGTTTTAATTAGTGCTTTCTTCTTTTAATCCACAGCTGGTTCCATGGCAGCATAACCCGCGACGAGGCGGAACACTTGCTGCAGCCGCGCGAGGATGGCCTGTTCCTGGTGCGCGAATCNATATATAACTATTTTGACCAATAAAAACCTCTTTATTTGTGTTTTAATTAGTGCTTTCTTCTTTTAATCCACAGCTGGTTCCATGGCAGCATAACCCGCGACGAGGCGGAACACTTGCTGCAGCCGCGCGAGGATGGCCTGTTCCTGGTGCGCGAATCGACAAATTTTCCCGGTGATTACACGCTGTGCGTTTGCTTTCAGGGCAAGGTGGAGCATTATCGTGTGAAATATTTGGAAAATAAGTTGACCATCGATGACGAGGAATACTTTGAGAATCTGGGACAACTTGTGGCGGTGAGTCCCCTTTTGACTCTCCCTCCAACTAAAAGCATTATTCATTTATGCTTCTTTTCAATTTCCAGCATTATGAGGCCGATGCGGATGGTCTCTGTACGCAGCTCATTAAATGTTTGCCCAAATTGGGCAAGCAAGAGTTTTGCATCAACTCCAAAGAGTTTGTGGACAAGGGCTGGGTAATACCCGAGTCGGAGCTGCAGCTGCGCGAGAGCATTGGCAAGGGCGAGTTCGGAGATGTGATGCTGGGCATATTGCGCAACGAGAAAGTCGCTGTCAAGATGCTCAAAGATGAGGGCGCTGTGCAAAAGTTTCTCGCCGAGGCGTCGGTCATGACGTAAGTAGATAATATTTACCAAAATTAGGCAAAATATGAAATCTGTTATCTCATTTTGAATACAGCACGCTCGAGCACGAGAATCTGGTCAAGTTCATTGGCCTCGTTTTTACCAGCAAGCATCTGTACTTGGTGACGGAATACATGAGCAAAGGATCGCTGGTTGATTATTTGCGTTCGCGTGGACGACAGCACATAACCAAAAAGGATCAAATTAATTTCGCCTTGTAAGCTTAAAGCAAAATGTATTTGATCCATCTGTAAACTAAGTATTTCGCCCTTGCAGCGACACTGCCTCTGGCATGGAGTATCTGGAGGCCAAAAAGGTTGTGCATCGCGATTTGGCAGCACGTAATGTGCTCATCTCGGAGGACTGTGTGGCCAAGGTGTCTGATTTTGGTCTGGCACGCGAGGAATGCTATAATCTCGATGTTGGCAAGCTGCCCATCAAATGGACAGCGCCCGAGGCACTTAAAAATGGCGTACGTTTACATAAATAACCATTTTAATGTAGTCTAGTTGATGTAGATAAAGCCTATTATTATGTAGGTTTACCTAAAAGAAGTTTAAGGCTTAGTGGTATTTCATTCAAATATTCATTTGCATACCTAACTTATATGTAACATCTCAACAGCTGTTAACTTTGGAGCTCTCAATAACATTTGTATGTAATGTAGAAATTTACAGCCATAAAATTTAACAGCTGTTAAAAATATGTATAATATACAGACATTCTGTAATTCTTTATAAAATGTTATTAAACTAATGTTTCGTCTTTTATTTTTTCAGCGCTTTTCAAATAAATCGGATATGTGGAGTTTTGGCATACTACTATGGGAAATCTACTCCTTTGGACGTGTGCCCTATCCTCGAATTGTAAGTGCTTTTAATAATATATTAATACAAAAAAGTTTTCTAGCTAAAAGAGCTATTTTTCTGTTCCACGTTTAGCCCCTGGCGGATGTGGTCAAGCACGTCGAAGTGGGCTACAAAATGGAAGCGCCCGAGGGCTGTCCTGCGGAAATCTACGAGATGATGCGTCAGGCGTGGGATCTGAATCCAGCGAAGCGGCCCACATTTGCAGAGCTTAAAGTGAAGCTGCAGCAGCTAAATAATGCAACGGCGTGAGAGGCTCACGAAATGATCAACTACATCAAAAACTACAACTTAAAAATATAACAATTCCAACAACTAACGGAAATTAATGTTTAAAACGACTTTAGTTTGAGGGCTGAACACAAAAGATAGAAAGGAAAAGGGAAAACGCCAATACAGAACGAAAGCTTCATTTAACACTGACACTGAACGCAACAATTTTTCGTACCAATATATATATATATATACATTAATATATATAATTCTTAAGACGTGTATAACTAATTTTACAACAATTTATTTACATATATAATTTTTGGGATAAGTTTTTTTGTAAACTTAAGCGAAGGAAACCCAACACAATCAAGCAATGTTAGTGAGTTGCGCCCCAGCTAACGATCTATAACTACAATTTAACGATATATGCATATACATCTATATACATACTTACATACATACATTAACATATAAACACATATACAGCATTGTGTTTCAATTGAGCAACTGTGTCGTTTACTATTAATATTACAAAATTATACATATATACATTTTTGTGTTAACTGTAGGTTTGCTATTTATAGTTTATGGTTTCCCCAATCCAATCAATTGTACACATTACCTTCTCTAATTCTCTTCCTCTATCTCTCTTCATATATATTTGTATGTTTTATGTTATTGAATACGCATACATATGAGTGCCCAGACGGAACTGTTAGTGGGTGTTAACAAAACGAAAAAAAATGATTGTTTAAAAATTGTTTTTCTCATTTTTCTAGTATTTTAAATCCCAATTTCGGGCTCTGAAACGAGTTTTGTACAATTTCTGTTAAATATATTCTGTTTGTAGCACAAGCAACGGCAACAAAAACTTGTACAACAAGTTGCTGAACAACAACATAAATAAAAATTATAATAAAATATATATTTAAAAATGCAAACAGCAAATTAGTTCAATTTAGTTACATTTATACTTGTATATCTTATCAAAAATGAGCGAAAATTATAAAAAAAAAAAAACTAACTAAATTGAAATTGAACTTGACTTGAACCTATCAAAAACAAAACAGCTTTCGCTGTGTGTCCTTAAAAACTACAGAACATATAGAAAAAAGAAAAACACTTGTGAAAATATGCATTACATAAATACTACTACATATATAAAAAAACAAAGGAAAAGCATTAAGTAATAAATTAAATAAATAAAAACTTAAATTACTTAGTGTATGGCATGATTAATGTTTAATATTCATAATAATATAAATTATTACGCGCAATTTTTTATATATGTAATTACCCCGAAATTTCAATCCAATTGTTCTGTCTACTTATTTGTTTATAAGTATTGAATCTCCTTCATCCTTTAAACATTTATGATATGCATACATAGTTGATATATCAGAATGCCGCTTTAAAAACAAAAATTATATACCCTGCAGCATAAGAGAAATTGTAATTTATTATAAAATCAATATTTAATTTACCTAACGTTTTATGTTTTATATGTTTCTTGTTCCATAAGATACTTGTACAATTATGCTTTAAAACCTATTTTTATTTAACTTTATGTACACATCGATACACATACATACACACAACAACACACACGTACACGTCCACATGATTAACAAATAATTTAATTTTAAAGTTATTATTTTTTTAAATACAACAAAAATTACAACAGAAAAAACAAGATTTTGTCAAACAAATTATAAGTTAGCAAAAGAAAACAAATGCAAAATTTTACACAATTCGCACGAACACGTAATACTTAAATGGAGTGGAGCTGGAGATTGAGAATGATATGAAACTTTTAATAAAAGTGAAAGATTATAAATAACTTCGTCTTGATATTTTTGTTTAATGTATTATCTTTCAATTAAATAACTTTTAAAAGGTGACAAACCCAATTTTTATATTGTTCAATGAGCGCAATTTCGAGCACAAGATAAACAATTTGAATTAGTTAAAACCATGCAACTTGTTTTTGCCAATAAAAACATCAATTTAGGTTACCTTTGTGCTCAACTAAGTTGGAGTTATGCTATTTCCCTTTGCAACATCGGGGATATTGATTGCTACATCAGGTAAGGCAAGTCCTTTTCGTTCAAGGATTCTTCGGATATATATGCGACCATTTNGCAACTTGTTTTTGCCAATAAAAACATCAATTTAGGTTACCTTTGTGCTCAACTAAGTTGGAGTTATGCTATTTCCCTTTGCAACATCGGGGATATTGCTACATCAAGTAAGGCAAGTCCTTTTCGTTCAAGGATTCTTCGGATATTTTCACAGTCCAAATGTACTTTTGTTTGTGAGTTCTAACACCACGGATAAAATAAAAATACTCGTTCACAGTATATTTAAGTGTTATTTTTATTTAGCAAATAATTGCGAATATTGCAAAAACCCAATGCAAGCGCTTTATTTTTAAATGAAATTTAGTAAATTTACACAAGGATCCACCAGGAGAAGAAGTGTCTATAGAACCGACTTGGCCAGCGCAATTAGCGAGCCTGTGAAGCGCAGAATCTTTGAGATACAAAATCAATTAATAAATAAAACAGATTCAGTTTGTTCGTAGTGATTATACCGAAGTGAGCGTCTCCATCGAGGGCGAAAAGAAGGGTATCTTTACAATGAGCACACGCTGAGCTCGGGCAATCATGAGCAGGGCCATCTTCTGAACACGAACGTTGTGGCCATACCAATGGCTGGCAAAAATGCTCTTCGCCAGATCGGAACACTAGAGAAGGTCAGCGAGAAGCAAGGTTAGCCAAGTTGAACCGGGAATGGCTCAGATACGCACCGCCTCCGTAATATAGGTGCCACCCAGGCAGTACAATAAAATTTCGGTGAGCACGGCGCAGGTGTAGACCACATAGACAATAATGCCCACGCCAGAGAACTGAATCAAGGCAGCGAACAGAAAGAGAGGGGAGAGCACGCATTAGGGATGAGAGGCAGTTGTTAGGCACATTAAACTCACCAGGAGCATGTCGATCACACTGCTGCCAATAATCAGGCTCGAGGTGACAAAGTGTCCCAGCGTGATCTCCACCATGATGCCGGACAGATGCTCCGTCAACTCGGCTATCTCATTGTGCCGATCGATAAGTCCCTCCATCCTGTGCACAATGCGTGTCTCCTCCTGTGCCGTGAGCACCGCCTGATCGCTCTTCAAAGCCAGCACATCGCAGACATCGTCCCGCAGCGAATAAATCAGCACCGTCAGATAAAGACAAAAGCCCAGAAAGAAACCATCGGCGCCCACAAAACAGACGACCGTGATGTAGCCATGCCAATGGACCAGCGCATAGATCAGCGGGTAGAGCGGCAGACGCAACAGCGGATCAGGAAAGCTGCCAAAAAGAAATCACAACAAATCGTACTTACTTGCGTCAAAAAAGGTGTTAAGATTTTTGGTCGCAATTCGATTCAATTGATTGAAGCTAGTTACACAAAATTTTCCACAAAAATTGAATGACCTTTTTTGAAGATCAAGAAAAAGTGTGTTTAGAAAGCCCGAAAATCCATATTTTTCTCAATTTTAAAGCTAAAGGATAGAGCCGACAACTATTTTGCCAAAATCTATATTTTTCTAAATTAATAGTATTTTTCAAAAATGTTTTCTATTCTAGGATGCTATTAAACTGTGAACGAGTTTTGCGAGTATTTTTTCTGATTTGTATTCATATATATATTTCTGCATCTATATTTATGGGTATATGTACATTAACAACTATAGCTAGATATCTTGCATTTAAAAAAAAACCAAATTCCCACTTAAAAATTGACCAAAACAAACCACACTCACATCATTTTAAAGGGCGTCTCATAGATCCAATCCTTGCCATGCGAACNATAGCGAGATATCTTGCATTTAAAAAAAAAAACCAAATTCCCACTTAAAAATTGACCAAAACAAACCACACTCACATCATTTTAAAGGGCGTCTCATAGATCCAATCCTTGCCATGCGAACGCCTCAGTATATTATCCAATAGATTCCGCACCGAGTACGAGGTGCTGGTGCAGAAGCCGCAGCAAATGAGCAGCGTCGTCAGGCGGGTGGCCAGTGTGTAGCAGTGCCTCTTGTAGCCCATTTTGCGCTCCGATTGCTGTTGTTCCGTCAGCCGGCGAACTGTCTGAATTAGCGATCTGAACTCGTCGCGATACCACCAGATCGCCAGCATCTTGAGCAGCGACAATATGCTCGAGGCCACCGGGCAGAGTGCGTCCAGAGCGAGGGCTATATTATCGGGTATCTGCTGAATTCCGTAGGCAGCCTCCGCATAGCAGCCATAGGTGAGTATGAAGAAATTAAAGAAGCTCCAGCAACGCACCGCCCAAGTGCGCTTCTGCTCCGGATAGAAGCCAATCAGACTCAGCGCGAATTTGGGCAATAGAAAATAATGACGCTCCATGGCAAACGAACTGCTCAGGAAACGAGGCCACATCTTGCAGCCAGCTATCTTCCAAGCATTCTCGGTGCCAAGTGTCCAATCCTTTTGTTTTTATACACGTTCCGCTCGTTGGCCGCATAATTGATTAGCTGGGTGGACTCGTTATTGCTCAGAGTTCGACAAGTTTTAGCCCAAACCCCAAAAAGTACGCAACCCGCAATTAGGCAACGTTTAACAAGGGCGTGTGTCAAAGTTCGTGATTATAATTAATATGCTGTCCCTTTTAAAAATTAATTATGGCAGAATAATTGTTCGGGCTTGTTATTTAAGCAACGCATAATATTTGGTCATTAAAAATACAAACTTAGATGCATGTATGTAAAAAAAAAATTAAAGAATAAATTTAACCACACACCATGTTGAGCCTCACAAGTCCGATTGATAGCAGAGCTGCGTGTCCACTTTAATTTATACTGCTGGCTTTTCGTACGGAAGCTTTTAATACTGATCTGCTGTTTCATTTTTATGCACACACATTCGCATACACACCTTCTCATTCTGTCCTTTTAGGGCTACCGGCAGCAGCCTAACCAAACCCAGAGAAAACTTTTTTCTTAATTTTATGCAAAACACACGCACACACGACATCTTCACCTCGCAGCTTCAACTGATTTGCAAGTTCATTTGCCGGCTCTCTTTATACTGATCGCTCTTCTTCTTTCAATCGTGAATGTTCACTGCCATTGAGTAGTAAAAAGAGATAGCGTTTCTTACTCAATTACTCAATGGTCTATGCGCTTCCGCCAAAAGTTTTCACTCCAGGTCTGTTCTTTCAATCGTGTAACAAAAATGCACTCACACATTTTTCATTGTCTCTTCTCTCTCATACATAAGCTCNTTTCTTACTCAATTACTCAATGGTCCATGCGCTTCCGCCAAAAGTTTTCACTCCAGGTCTGTTCTTTCAATCGTGTAACAAAAATGCACTCACACATTTTTCATTGTCTCTTCTCTCTCATACATAAGCTCAACGAGATTGATCCAATGGCTAATGGCTAGAAATATATATGGTATCAAAATTTTCCTTATTTTTTCTTTTAACAAAAACGACTTCAAATTATGTTGTTTCATTTATTTACAGTAACATTTTTATTTGTATTTATTTAACAGAGAGTGAGTTATAGTGCAAACACTCGTCAAATAAATTAAACTATCATCTAAAATAAAGTTGACGATTAGAAACTAACATTCACA
>SCDT01006149.1:0-10588 GCA_004143765.1 Drosophila melanica
CGTGAATTGGATATAGCATATAATAGATAAATTGGCAATGCGTTTCCATGCTGTCGCTACTGGACTTAACTTGACCATTTTTCAATACTAAAAATCAGTCATTAAATACAAAACTCGAGAAACTTCTGTGCCACATTCAACTGTCAATTTTAATATTCTACCAACTGTCTAAGTTGCCATTTGCAGTCGCCTGCATCGTTTGGGCTCATTATTTGTCTTTCAGTTGCCCACTTTTAATTGCATTCATCAATCATTTTACGCACCGTCAATCGGTTCGAACGCCCCATGGCACATCTTTCTTTTACTTTATCTACGATTCTCACAAAAGAAAAATAACAAGTAAGAAAGTTGCCGTGTTAGGGGTGTTCTGAAACTGTGGTATATAAAAGCTTTTGTGATTAGCGGGGACAAGATGGCAGGGGAAGGCTCTAGTGGGCGGGGTCGAAATAGTAAGTTTCTAAATTGATTTTAGGTTCGGTTTGCCGTACCTCAAAGCCCTTTACACTATATCTGATGCGAGTACAAAATCCAAAACACTCCTTTTACTTTGCGAAAAAGTATTCGTTCAAATATTTAAAACACCTAAAAGTAAAAATAAAAAAGTTTAATAAATATTTGTTGAATTACCTTGTCGGTCAGGAAGTCCTGAAATACTCAAAATGTAATTGTTTTAATATCCGTTTCTCTACAAAATGTATTTTTTTTTTGTCAATCATTTTAAAACTTATCCACGAAATGTAAAGAGTATATTGGGTTTGCCAGATGTCCATATTGCATGTTAAAGAAATATGGAATATANTTTTTTTGTCAATCATTTTAAAACTTATCCACGAAATGTAAAGAGTATATTGGGTTTGCCAGATGTCCATATTGCATGTTAAAGAAATATGGAATATATACTCTTCTGTTGACACCCAATCACGCCAACGCCTACAGGGTTAGGGTATATGTCTGGGTTGTGATTACATTTTGAACGAGTATTTTTCGGTTGGTTATGCTCAACTGCAATGTTCTTGTTTGGCTTACATATTATAAACATTTAAAAAAATATATTATTTGTTAATAGTGGAATTCTTGTTTAAATATTTGAACGTTAGTTGTTGTTTCTATTGTCATGACTTTGGATGTTTATTTAATTTTTTTAGGTTTTTGATTACCGTTTGCACACACCGAAGAGTACAAATGTTGTGACCGTGTCGTAATTGTATTTGTTTAGCAAGTGTTTGGCAAGCATAAACATGGCACATGCCCATACACACACACACACTCACACACACACACGAGGACCGAGACCGCGTCGGTTATTTCATGAACGTTGACAATTAATTCAGCAAATGGCTGCCATTGAGCTAATTGGAAGCGTTAAATGCGAATGTGAAGCACATCGGGCGGCCCAAACGATAGCTTGGTCTAATGAAATTATTTGTAGCAATAATATAGCGCCCTTGGGTGTATTTTTGACCCGTTGCGCCGATTGTGTCCCGATCAACTGAGATTTGGCATATATGTTGGTAAATGTCATGAGGAAATCACGTTTCCGATTTATTTACGCTATTGCGAACAATTGCCTGACAACAGGGCAACAAATTTGACAGCTTGTTGGGCTTTAGTGTTAAGTAAAAATATGGCCCAGCTTGAATGATCTGCTCCAGATAGATATTAAAGAGGTCAGAGTCCAAATACTGCCAATTGGGGCACTTGTACAGATGATGATGTGCTGCAAGCTCATCGATAATCCATTCACGTTCCTCGGTATCGAGCATGTTAAGAGGCTCCTGCAGTGGCGAATCTGCCGACATGAAATGTTGGGTCACCGTGACCGATAAGCCCACGTTTATCATGGACTCCACTTCGGGCATGGCGAGCAGCTCGCCCAGCTGTGGATTTGGCTGCTTCGACTTCAATGAGATTATATACCAGGCCGGCATCAAATTGAATCTGACAGCCCTCATAAGCAGCTCGCCGTGGCATTTGCGTGCCGGCCAATCGAACATCATCCAGCGGAAGGCGGACATAAATACCTCCATCTCAGAGTTGACGCTTATAATGCTGCTGCTGAGCACATCGTAGACCTTGTCCGGGCTGAGATGGAGGAACTGCACGGTCGACACAGCCGAAAGAAAGAAGCGGCTAATTCGAGTCAGCATGAGGGCCTGCAATGTGGGCGTATCATAGAGCACGGCCTGCACATAGAGACTGAACGCGTCTCCCTCGGAAAAGAAGGCGATGTTCTCAAAGCAATACCACAGTTGGCTTATCAGGTCTGGCATTTGGAGAAATCGGGCAGTTAAATACAATTCCACAATGCTATCACGCTGAGGGCCTCCGTCCTGTCTGATCATCCATTCGTAGGCCTTCTCAAAGCCGACTTTCGTTACGGTCGGTTCATCAATAACCACTGAATTCGTTCCGCTAAACTGCTTAAAGTAATCCGAATAGATTTGCAGCACTGCCAAATGACATTTAAAGATCTGACCGTGCACAGTCACCTCGATATCGGTGTTTAAGCGCTTCTCCACCGTATTGGCAAGGGCAGCCCGCAGATGTGCCTGATCGCACTCGAGGTTACATTTGACCGATTCGTCAAAGATGAAACCCATATCGTGCAGCGTTCGCTGGTTTAAGTGTATGAAAGTATCTTTCGAGCCCCCTTGGCAACTTTCGATCACTCTTGTCAAAGTCTTTGGATCTCTGCGAGCAATTTTTGCCGTTGCTAAATAATTGACTGATATTGGCCGATAAGTTTACTTACAGCTTTTCATTCTTCAGTTTGGTATCAGCATCCTCGCAGTCTTCTGCTTGATTAATTTGCTCTTCCACTTTTCGCTCGCTCATTTTGATAACATAGAATTTTACTTATATAGCTTATTTGATATATACAGAATGAAAACCAAAGCCCACTAGCTCTGGTTGCTCAGGTTGTTGTTGCTGTTGTTGTAGGCTCAACACAATATTTGTACTATTAGCAGCTTTTTTTGTGGCTGGCAAATAGGGTCAGGAAAACATCACTAAAACTGCATTTAAGCAGCACCTAAGCCAGGCTACAAACAGGCTTTCATATCTCCGGTCAGTTGTTTGCAGTGCCAGCCTCAGCTCAAGGGCTTTTCTTATAGGAGCTCTTTTATCTATGCAGACAGGCAGTTTCGTGTGTTGGCCACCTCATCTCATCTCACAACCAACCACAAATTTCAGTCATTACAGTTGGCCAGTTGGCCAGTTGGCTTGTTGGCTTGTTGGCCGGTCGACCGTTCAGGTGAAGAGCAGTCGAGGGCAGCGGCAAAGTTGAGCTTAACTTGCAATTAAGCAATTGCCCAGCCATCGAGTGTGTTCTATTGGGCAGCCAAGCAGCTTGGGCGTTGCTAATAGCAACAATTCCAGGATATTTAATAAAGCGAGTCCGGCTGCTTATGCAACTGGAACTGCAACAGCAGCTGCAGCTGCAATAATAGCCAACCAGTTTAGTGGGCCAAAGGCTTCNTTCAGGTGAAGAGCAGTCGAGGGCAGCGGCAAAGTTGGGCTTAACTTGCAATTAAGCAATTGCCCAGCCATCGAGTGTGTTCTATTGGACAGCCAAGCAGCTTGGGCGTTGCTAATAGCAACAATTCCAGGATATTTAATAAAGCGAGTCCGGCTGCTTATGCAACTGGAACTGCAACAGCAGCTGCAGCTGCAATAATAGCCAACCAGTTTAGTGGGCCAAAGGCTTCAGTTGGATTTCTAGATTTCAATGCATTGCTGTGCATTTATGTGTCGTTGCTTTTCTCTCTAGCCAGCGTCAACTCAATACAATATTTTAAGCGAAAACGCTGCACAATGGTAACCAAAGAAAGCTTTTGCTCAGCAACAGCTTTGCCTTGGTTGCTGGTGGTCCGCAAAAAATAAATGGAGCAATGCGCGAGCAAAATAAAAGCGAACAACAAATTTCGTTTCCAATAGCCAACTTCTGGGCTGTTGGCAAGCGTTAAGGCAACTTTGCGGCGCTTTTTTTTTTTGAAGTGGAAAACTTTTGCTTCAGCATCGTATAAATGCGTTGCCTGCAATGAAGCCAAAAAGTGCCGCGGATGCAGCGAGAATGTGGCGCAAATGTCGGGGCAAACGGCAGTGTGAAGAGTGAACTTCCGGCGGGCGAAGCTGGAATGGGGCAGGAATTCATGAATTGTTTACACTTCTAATAATTTACTGGAGTCTTCAAAATTTGATGTATTCAGTTGTAGGTTGGGATTATGAGAGACTCAATGGAAATCGAAATTGAAATTTGAAATTGAATTTAAGCTTTAATGCTGACGCAGTGCCATTAAGTCGAAATGATTGTCGGTTTCTGGCCCTGGCCAATGAATTTCAAATTACCATAAACAAAGCAATTGAATGAGCAGCGAAAATATAAACATAAACACGCACACAGCTCCATCGCTGTGCGGGCTGTACGTGTGCACAGACAGAAGTCTGCACTCATACAATCACATGTCGGCGACATCAAAATGCTAATAATCAGCGTTATGCTTGCTCGTCGCTCGATGTTGCTCATACGCAGCTTTGGCCCAGCTTGGCCCCTCACTAATCCCGGCACGCAGCATCAATAAGTCAAACACGTCAATGGCAAGCACTGCCAAAAAACAATAACACAACAACAATAACAGCGAATAGCAAACAGTAAACAGCAACAACAACTGAGATAGATAGATAAAGAGCGAGAGAGCGAGAGAGAGAGAGAGAGAGAGAGACAAACAAGGGCAAAAGCTGAATTTATTGTTACTCAATGTCGCATTTATCATCACTTTATGCTACTTAATCGAGTCGTCGGCGTGCGTTTTTCTATGCCTTGTTTCCGTTTCGTTTCCAAAAATGTGCCATTGTTTACTTTTCTCCTTTGTGTTTGACTGTGTGCGTCAAATACACGCTTATTGTTTTTTCCAGCCCACACACACACAGGCAGACAAACACACGCACGTGCTTAAGTATTTTTCAGCGTATTTTTATGCTTTATGGCGCCATTGAAATTTTCGTTTGTTTTCTTATTAAAATATAATTTATGTGCGTAGTCGCAACAAGCACGAGGACAAGGCAACGACGACAGGCATGCAGCATCAATTGCTTAATGGAAAACGATGGCAGCAACAATAAAAGCAATAAGAAATATGGCATCAGTTGAAAATTGAATCTTACCTCCTTACACATATAAGCTCCAAGTGACCGTTAGTTTGTTATTTCATTATTTTCTATTCCGCAACGTGAAGTGTTCATGAAATCGTTGGAATAGTTTATTTAATTAGTTCAACTTTAAAATGAATTTTAACAAATTGCAATTTAGGGAATGCCGAGAATCATTTTCCGCAAATGGGGCAGCAAATTTAAATGTAGAAAATAATTAACAGAAAATAATACACATTCACAGAATTATTTTATGGCAGTTTATAAGATGAAAATATTTTAAAATCAATCTGACAGCCATGTTAATTTCGCACAAGAATTGATTCAATTTTAAAATATTTACAACAAACTAATAAAATCTGTCGGCTTCAATCAGAATTCGCTTGAAATCAGCTCAGGCAATTTATTAATTAAAAAAGTGACAAGCGCAGATATTAATCAATTTTATCTTCAGATGCATTTTCTTAAAATGGCACTGAATAAATTACACTCAGCTATTCTCATTGATTACGTTCATTTCTTTTCGCTCAGTTATTTTTATTTTTTTATTTACAAAAGTATTATATTGGTTTTGGCGCTATATTCAGACCAAGCTTATAGGTTATATAACAATATAAAAGGTTGTAAAGACAGTTTCAATCACACCAAATAAAGAACTTCTTAACTTGTTTAATTATATGTCAGGGCAAAGTTGCTATCGTGTGAATTCGGTTTATTAATCAACACATAGCACGGAAATAGGAAAAGTTGTAATCAGTTTATTATTCAGCCACCAATTTGGACACCATAACAAATTGTCATAATTTCTAATGAGCAAAAGTCTACAAGCAGCAACTTTGAGCGGTCCATCAATTATGCTTGCAGGGCTTATATGTGGGCTAAAAGCTACATTTGGTAAAATAAGTCATCGTCTGGCTTTAAGTGAATGGCTCGGTTAAAGCCTTTAAATGACTGACGCGGCATGGCATTTGTTTAGTTGACTCGGCTAGCGGCCAGCCAGCCGGTTAATTAATGTGCAAAGTGTCAATTAATCAATCAGTCGATCGATCAATCCTAGCAGCCAACTTCGACGGAGTCAGTGAAAACCCAGTGCCAGCCATTGCAAGCCAAATCCTCTAGTCAAAGGCGAGTAATTTTTGCCAATATGTGTGAATGTGTGTGTGTGTGGGTTTCTGCGAGTGTGGGTGTGTAATCGCGGGTTTGTATTGACAGGATAAACTCAACGAGCTGTCAAAGCAGGCAAGAGCAAATAACTGGCGACAAACGGCCAAAACGGCCAAAGAGTGCATAAACAAAACGCAAAAAAAAAACGAAAAAATATAACGAAAAAATCAAATAAATAAAAGGGAAGACAACGTGAAGGGAAAGTGGCCCAAAACGTTTTGGCAAATAGCAATGGAAAACAACCAAAAAAAAAAGCAAAAAAGGAAAAAGAAAAAGCGGCAGTCGACAGGCAGTTACGTAGCAACGATCCAAGAGCTTGGGATAAATATAATGAAAATGTTTATATAAGTCTGATAGATGCGGAAGGTGCTACGGCTGAGTTTGGGGTAGTTTTATGTGTCAGGGCTAACGGGAAAAAGCCTCTGAAGTTGACGAACAACGGCAAAATGCCAACTAATTATGAACAAATTATACAAACGTGCTAAGACTGTCGAAGTGTGTAAGCTGATTGAGGCTCGGCCATGGTATTTCGTCATGGGCAAATAAATAGCAATTGCTTTCCGCTCAAACATTCAAGGATTCAATTTTCAATCATTTTAACATTTAATTAATTGTGGTGCGAATTATATAACAATTGCCATTGACTTGTCTAACATTTAATGCGATATCGAAAAATACTGATTATAAAATTCCGAATGAGAACATTTTATAACATTTTAATGACTGTCCTGGCAGCTGGATCCTTTTAATATTCGCTGCGTCTGCAATTTAAACGATCTGCGAATTGCATCGGCAAAGCAAATCTCTGGTGTCTTTAAAGCCGTTGCCAATTCCACTGGCATTACAATTAATTGCGGCACATAAATTGCCGGGGCCCCTACAGTTGTTGCTCAGTGTTTTTGCTCGCGTGTCTTGATTAATGCCTGACAGNCCACTGGCATTACAATTAATTGCGGCACATAAATTGCCGGGGCCCCTACAGTTGTTGCTCAGTGTTTTTGCTCGCGTGTCTTGATTAATGCCTGACAGACAATTTGGTGCTCTTCAGGTGGGCTCCCTACGTGCAGAGTAGCGTATTTTGAAGCTCTGGCATAATTTGACAAATTTTTATGTGCATCCATTTGGCTCACTTGTTCCGAGCTGATGATGGCTCTTCAAGGCGTGAGCACTTAACCCAAATGGGTTAAAGTCAGCAACGTGTTTGTTGTTTGGTTTGTCATTGTACAAGTCAGGGGTAATCGTACTGCTGTCCAATATTGGAACACAGTCAAAAATTGGCCGGGCAATTAATGCCGTGTTTTGGGTTATACACTTGGCTCATTTAGCAGGGACACGAATTAGGCGTTTTATGGTCGACGTTCGCGTATTCGAAGCAATAAGAGATTTGTATTTGTATTGAGCAATGGGGCAGTGCAGCTTCTGCGGCAGCACAAGTCGGAGATTGTATCTCTGCTCTCGCATCTAACCAATGCGCAGACGCGCTCTCCCCTGCTCCACTCGTGACTGCTCGCTCGGTTTCTGATGTGGCACTGTGGGTCAGCAACATGTTGATTCGCCTTGGCCCAATGTGGGTTACGGTAAGTTCAGTTGAGTGTGTCAATTATGTGTGTGTGTGTGTGTGTGTGATTGTACCTGTATTTGTGTTTGTATGCGACAGCCGCAAATTAAACGAATTGTGGCTCTATGTTGGCAACATTTGTTGCTGGTTAGACTACGCTCAAAGTATTGAACGAATGGCCAAATTTCTGTGGTCACAGGCTTTTTAACGGACTGTGCGAATCCTGGTGTTGTACTAAAACGCTTGCTATATCTTATTATATCTTTTTTTTTTAAATGTCGAAAGAGTTATATTATAATAATATATTAAATAGTATCCCTATATTATATTTCAATTTAAAACAAAAACTTAAACTTTTTTTATTACAATTTATTTATTTTTCTAATAATTATGTATTTATTCGTTGATATTAAAACTTTAATTGCTTTTGGAAAGACTTCAAGCGTAAGAGCAGAAGTTCTTTCAATTTTTATGTTTTTATTAATCATAAAAAGTGTCTATTAATTAGAAAAGAAAAAACTGCATTTGCACTGCTGTTTTTTAAAAACTTTTTTCATAGCCTGGCTTTAATAAAAGTTTATCAATTATTTTATCTTGAACTTTAGCATAAAAACTCAATACAAATCAATTATGGCAGCTGGGACTTTTGTTTTACCCATTAAAAATTGGTAAACATGGGCATATTGATTTAAAAAAAGNAATTTTATCAATTATTTTATCTTGAACTTTAGCATAAAAACTCAATACAAATCAATTATGGCAGCTGGGACTTTTGTTTTACCCATTAAAAATTGGTAAACATGGGCATATTGATTTAAAAAAAAGGTCAAAAAGGTGTAAAAGGTAACTATAAAGTATAAATTGATTAAGTTGATTGATGATCGAATATCTATTTTCAATGCAACAAATTAGACACTTGCAAATATCAGCAGATATTTCTCCTTTTATGGAAATCTCTTATTTGAGCACAGGGTATTTTTTAATCGAACACGCTCCCACTAAACTGTTTCATGTTTTTTGTATGCATTTCTCATGTTGAATTTGGTCGAACGTTTTGTTGACGAAACTTATCAACAATTCAATTTCAATAAAAACTCTNAAACTGTTTCATGTTTTTTGTATGCATTTCTCATGTTGAATTTGGTCGAACGTTTTGTTGACGAAACTTATCAACAATTCAATTTCAATAAAAACTCTTGACTCCTCGACAACTCGTTACTCATCCCACTCCCCCCCCCTGTTCGATGCATTTTTTAGCACATAACTTGCAAACGTGTGAGTGTGCGTGTGTTGAGTTTTGGTATTTGAATTGTCACATCTGCTTCATAGCTTCAAACTCATCCATCACATGCAGGCGGCTACGCGCCTTTCAGCTTGCCAGCGTTTGCCGATGCAATTATTTGTATTGTGTGTGTGTGTGTGTGTGTGCGAGTATCTGTGTGTGAAATAGAGCGCATAACCACACCACTGAACTAATGCACAGAGCTGCGACTCCACGTTTTTTTGCAACACAGGCAGAAAATACAATACAAATGTGTGTCTGTGTGTGTGTGTGTGTGTTTGTGTGTGTGTGTCAATGGCAGGCTGAATGGTTGAATGCCGTGAATATGAACAATACAAGCGTAATTTACGGCCCGACCAAAAAATTCAGTTTTTAATAGCAGTTAGCTTTTGTCATGCAAAGCTCCGGCCATAAAGGATGTTTGCCTCTTTGTTGTAATTTGACGAGCAAAACAAACGTTTACATATCGAATTTGGCATATACTACAGCTGGCTGTAGCTTTAGCTATGCTGGTAAAGAGCATTTGCCCAAATTCGGTATGTCTGGGCCATGACATTTGAATGACAGCCTAAAAAATAATCATAGTCGAAGTTCATGCCGGGCAAACGTTTTTCGAAGCCTAAGCGATGGCATCGAACAACAATGATTAAATTGTGTTTGCATTTCCTTAGATTTTGCCATTATTATAACGATCTCTCGAAAAATCACGGACCCTTTATTCGACAAAAGAGTTGAGTCTGCCATTCAAGTAGGTCAACATTTCGACCACATTTTTGCCTGTCACACACAAACACACACACACACACACATATATATCTCTCTATATCTGCACATGTATATGTATTAATATACATATATATCACTTTCTTAAAGCTGCTGCAAACGAGAAATTTAATGCTGTTGCTGCCACAAGAGTTGCTGAGGGGCGTGGCAGTAGCTATTGGCTTTTAGTTTGTGCTTTGCCCATTCTCAATTTAAGCTTGACTCTTGAGCTTGGGATATAAGCTGTTTATATTTTTTTCTTCGCATATGTACAAAATTTACATGTGCTTTGGGTTTTTACGTAGAAGAGTATTGCGCTATCGGTTACACCCGGCTGTAGAGTTATTTGCTCAGTGAAACAAATTTGGTTTTTTTATTGTATGAAATTCAATTCGCCTGTACCAACACACGCATGCACACATACTCAATCCCACATTAAATTTACAACGAAAAATGGCGCTGGCTACGCACAAAAGTATGCAACACTCAATTGAGTTTAATGGCCGCAAATAACGTGTTGCAACGCAATAATAACTGCAATATTTGGCATAGTCGGGCGCGGATATTATTCATTTGGAAACATATTTATATGCATTATAGACCACAACAATATTCTAAATAAATAAAATAGTTGTATCTAGTATGTGCACGCATGTGTGAGCACACATACATAT
>SCDT01006638.1:0-11012 GCA_004143765.1 Drosophila melanica
TCAAATCTGCATTTTAATTAGCAGTCCCTTATTCCACCCTCGAAAAAGTACACGAACAAGTTTATGCGTGCACTTGTTCGTACGTGATCTCATGAGCCCTCATACCTTAAATCTGAATTTCAATGATCGGGCGCCCACACAACTTCCGAAAAGGCATAGTTAATAAAATTGGAGTGACACCTTCCCAGTTCCCCCTCCACAAAAGGTCACTTTTACTCATGCAACGATTGGTTTCCCTCACTCCCCTGCCCTTCAAAAGGGTCACGTGCGATCATTTGACGACCACTTTCCCAGCTCCCCCTCCACAAAAGGTCACTTTTACTCATGCAACGATCGGTTTCCCTCACTCCCCTCCCCCTCAAAAGGGTCACGTACGATNTCAACGATCGGTTTCCCTCACTACCTCCCCCAAAAAGGGTCACTGTCACGTACCTGCCCTTTTTATTAGGGTCAGGGTCACGTACCGACCTTTTTTTTTAGGATCACAGTCACGTAGGGTCATAAATCATTAATTATTCACCCCAGGGTAATTAAATTGACAGCACTTCCTGTCACAGAAGGAACAGTTCCCTACTACTATTACAACCTGAACGCATTGAATATGCGTAAAAAGGGTATAATGGTTTTGTGCCAATGTATGCAGAATATATTCTTGATATGCATCACTAGCAAAATCGATTAAGACATGTTCGTCAGTCTTTCCGTCTGTCTGTCTCTCTGTCTGTCTGTCTGGCTGTCCATCTGTCTGTCTGTATAAACGCGTCGATTTCACAGACTACAAACGCTAGAAAGCTGATCTTAGACTTATTCGGTTCGTATGTACCAAATGCACTTCCGTTTCCTTTAAATCGACATTTACCGCTTTTTTCACTCGGTTTTTTAACCATAACTCCAAAACTAAAAAAGCCAGAGCAACCAAATTTGAAAAATAAATTTTCATGACAATTGGAAAAATTAGTTTAGAATATTTGAATAATTTTCTGGGTCTAATTTATTATAATTCGGGAGAGCATTTTCGTAAATTAAAGCATATAAGCCTAAAGTGAGATTATATGTTTCTCAAGTTTCTAATATACATTTTTTTATACAGTAAACGAATATTAGGCTATTCTTGCCAATTAAATCTTTTTATGGTACATATGCTTACCAAGTACCGTTATCTAGGTAATTCGCGGGATTTTAATAATTTTCACTTAAAAATTAGATTGAGAGAAGAGAAGATCAACTGTATTATCATGAATATCATTATCATATTCATCCGTATGCTCGTTTCTCGTGTTAGCATCAATAAAATTATCATCACTATAATTATCGTTCTTATCATCCAGTTTGCTTACTTAAGTTTTTGTAATGAGATTTTGTAGTAGCGTCGTAAAAAACAGCCTTGTCACCTTACAGCAGGTTTATAATAACTAATATGCAGTTTTAAAGCAGTTAGATGTAAAAACCTATTGGGGTTACAAGCCCTCACATACACCAGCATAGTATATAACATAAGTCCACAGCAACCAATGTCACCCCTTATACATAAGCCTTAGCAACTAAGCACACCATATAAACTCTGTAACATAATACACCCTAAGCAAGAACGAAAAGAAACACATAAAATCTGTAACAGTAAACACTTGAACCCCAAAATTATAATTCTTTGGCGACAATAACAATTTCGGCGTGGGACCGATCATAGAATCAATTATAAACATCCGCCGCAATCGATATTTCCACCAAATGCATATATAGCCAACGCAGCTCAAATTCAGGCTCTCAGAATATTCCAGAAACTCATAAAGAGAACAAACAATGAAGAGCATTGTCAAAAGAGCAAAAACTCATGATCTAAAGAGTTCAAGCCGAGGTTTGCTAAGCGTTGACTCCAGTTTTAAGAATGAGTTCTACAAGAGACTTCTTACAGTCAAGTTGATTTACATTAGAAACTCCTAACCGTTAAGTTGAAAGTCATGAAAATTATATTTTTTTTTAACAACGTGTTATAAACTATTTCATTGGTGCAGCCGGTAGGATAAGTTAAAGGTAATAAGGACTATTAAAGGGCAATCGGTGTCCCAAGTTCAAAACGCTAGTCGTCTACGTTCATCGCGATCGAGTTCGATTAGTGAAATCACCCATACAAATGGATGAAGACTCAATCCTCAAGACAACGTTTCAACGCTGCATGAACAATCTCCTTGAAGATTTGATCTACAAATTGATTGTTCAGTCTATATGGACGATATAATTGTGAACTCCACTTCATTGGAGGAACATATATTATTGAGGAAGGTATTCATGAAGTTAAGGCAGGCCAATCTAAAACTACAGTTAGACAAATGTGAATTCATAAAAAAAAGACACTGAATTCTTAGGCCACATAATCAAAAAAGAAGGTATAAAACCCACCCCAACAAAAGTTGGGGCAATTCAAAAATTCCCAATACCAAAGACAGGGAAAGGAATCAAATCATTCCTAGGACTATGCGGCTTCCACCGAAAGTTCATCGCAAATTTTGCGAAGATGGCAAAACCAATGACAGCGAAACTGAAAAAAGGCGCAGTCATAAACATAAAAGATAAAGAATACATTGAAGCATTTGAGAAACTAAAATTATTCATTATGTCCGATCCCATATTAATTTATCCGAATTTTGAGAAATCGTTCTCCTTAACTACTGATGCCAGTAACATTGCTGTCACAGGAACACAAACCAATATGTTATGCTAGCAGAACTTTAAATGAACACGCGATTAACTATTCGGCAATAGAAAAGAACTATTTTCTGGGCCACCAAATACTTCAGGCCATACCTTTTCATTAGGAAATTCGAGATCCACAGTGATCACAAACCTCTAGTCTGGCTATATAAAAAATCAAATATGTCCCAGGAAAGGAAAACCACGTAGCAGATGCCCTATCCAGAATTAAAGTTGAAGAAAATCTATTAGGAGAAACTCCAGATAGCGTAGCAGCAGCTATACATAGTGCGCAAGAGGATAATTCAAATTATATTTCCATCACAGGAAGACCCATAAACTATTATTGTTGCGTGCCAAGCACGCGAGTTTACTACACCTTAATAGAACCGCCCACTTTTCCACAAATTTATATCTTTCAAATTTGTATTATTAGTAAGAATAGTGAGCTTAGCGCGATGCGCGTGCGTTTATTAAGCAGTGTGGTGACCGCCAGTTTTCAATGCAACTCATCAACTGTCATTTATCGGTCCAAACATATATATATCTTATTCTATCGATTAATATTGATATGCAACGTAAAAAATTAAAGTTAGATGGCAAGCCTGATCATGGGTTCAGGGCCACAGAGTTGAAACGCACTTTCAGTTTGTCAGTTATAATTCNTGATATGCAACGTAAAAAATTAAAGTTAGATGGCAAGCCTGATCATGGGTTCAGGGCCACAGAGTTGAAACGCACTTTCAGTTTGTCAGTTATAATTCAAATTTTAATTCAAATAAAAAGCGAGTCGCAACATTCCGCCCACCGTAAAACTATCCCGTAGTTTTCTAAAACGTCAAGTATAGCTAGCTTATATATAGGTCGCTTTATAATACCCGTTGCTGTTTGTACCTCGGCAATTCTGGTTTGCCCGTCTTTAGCACGTATAATAACCACGCCCCTTTTCCAGCTTCCTCTGGCCTGGTTTTCGTCGCAAATTAGAACCACGTCTCCAGCCTTAATGGACTTAGTCGGTGAAAACCATTTGGTTCGTCTGGTCAAAGTTGGTAGATATTCCCGAATCCAACGTCGCCAGAATGTATCCTTCAATTGTTGCGCTATGCGATACTGCTTGAATTCATAGTACCCAGTAGGAAATGATTGGGTGTAAGTGGTTCCGGTTCATCAACACTTACTGGCACATGCGTTAGCGGTCTACTATTTATAATGTTCTCGGCTTCTATTATTAGACTTCTCAGAGTCTCAACTCTAGGTGCCTGCTCCTTTAGTGTGATCTTTAACACGCGCTTCGTTGTTTGGACTAAACACTCCCAGAATCCGCCTGAACTAGGATTGCCTGGACAATTAAATTCCCATTTAATGTCTTTTCCTGCTAACTCTGTTTTAATATATTCCCAGTCAAATATATCTTTTGTCTTTCTTATCTCGTTATCCACTCCAACGAAGTTTGTGCCATGTCAGTTCTTATGACGCTTGGAATACCTCTTCTGTTCACAATGTTTCTAATGACCATGAGACATGCGCCTGAGGACAAGTCTTCTGCTAGCTCTAAATGAATAGTTCTGACTGTCAAACAGGTGAATAAGCGTTTTTCATGCCGACGACCAACAGTAACTAGTACGGGTCCAAAATAGTCAAGTCCGGTAAAAGTAAATGGTCGATTATATGGCGTGATTCGATCCATCGGCAGTTGTCCCATCAAGGTTGGAACTGGCTTCGCGCTCAGATTTTTACAAAATTGACACGATGTTTTAGCGCGCTTAACAGTACAGCGTAAGTCGATCACCCAGAATTTGCGTCGTATTTCATTAACGATTAACTCGTCATTTTGGTGTTATTATATTTCATGGTAGTACTGAACGATCAATTTGGTTAGCCCGTGCCTCTTTGGTAATATCACGGGCTGCCGTGCTCTTTGATGCAATATGGTAGCATAATCAAGGCTCCCATATACGACGAGTACACCATGCTCATTTAATTTAGGCGACAATGCTTAAATCGTACTGCCTTTCGATAAAGCCGTTTTTTGCAGCTTGCTAATTTCTTCTTTAAACGACTGTGACTGAGCCAGTCTGCACAATGTCCGTTCCGCCTGACGCAGCTCCACGGATGACAATTCACCTGTTGCGCTCCTGTCCTTGGGGTGTCGTGTGCGTTCCACGAATCTTAGTATCCATCCAACCGTTCGTTTCAGACGAAGATATTTTGAAAAACGTCCCATGTCAATCAGTACTCCAGACCCCACATGCAGGATGATTTTACGCCTTTCCGCTGAGTCCTCTATGGATTGTGTTAGTTTTGTTTGACAAGGCCATAGTGATTCTGGACCCATTAGAAATATGGGTCTGCGGTTCGTATTGCTCCTTACTTGTTTTGGTAGCCTTGTCCGCTAGATTTAGCTGTGTTGGCACCCAGCGCCAGTCGTTTTCATTTTTGATTCCGAAATCTCGCTTACACGGTGTGCTACAAACTGTTTGTATTGTCGTTGGTCAGAACAAATTCATGAAAGCACTGTTCGCGAGTCAGACCACATTACTGACCGTTTTACTCTTATGTCGTGACTCTCCAATATTGAGGTCCTTAAACGAGTGCCTAGAAGAGCTGCTTGCAGCTCCAATCTCGGCATCGACAACAGCTTCAGTGGTGCACATCTAGTATTGCCAGCAATAAACGATCTCTCGATTTCAGTTCCATTAACGATTCGCCAATACGCAACAGCCGCAAATGCTTGCTCGCTTGCATCAACGAAAACGTTAAGCTCATAGCTTGTTTCTGGCAACATAAAATCGGACATTAGCTTATGCATGTCATTATCAAGGTTATTTTCGATTTTACAGGCATTCAATACTATCGACAATCGTGCGGACGTTGACGATCGAAATGGCTGTGTCGATCCATACATTAGCCAACCTAACGGGGTCTTAGATGCGGTTAAGTCGCCACCCAAACAGATGCTCTTGAATGTTTTTGTCAAATGACAATTGCCTACTACAATTAGAAGCATCGGTTCAGCATTTGCATATCCCTTAATAGGTAGCTGTTTTATTCGCTTATACTTCGCGCTTACAGTGTCAACATTGTGAGATTGTAATGGTAGTTCCATGCTAGGGACTGTATTGCCTGTTAGATGGAACCATCTATTGTTGCAATCTGCTGCACGAATTCTAATTTGGTATTTCATTGACCCTACACCTTTGGTATGGCTGCCGTTTAACGACAGCTTCTCTTTTGGCTCGTTTATACCAATGCTCTTAGCAATCTCTTCATTCATCAATGTCTCGGACGACCCTTCGTCTACAAATGCGAATGTTTCCACTATCAATCCATTTGGTCCAGTGACCTCCACCGGCAGGACCTTGAATAATAACTTCGAAGTTCCNGACGACCCTTCGTCTACAAATGCGAATGTTTCCACTATCAATCCATTTGGTCCAGTGACCTCCACCGGCAGGACCTTGAATAATAACTTCGAAGTTCCTACTTTGATAGTATGGACATAAACTACATCTTTAGATGTTTCATGTTGATTATGAACATTTTGCTTGATCTTATTTTTGTGTAGCATTTGATTATGATACAACTTGCAATTGCTTACGCCACATTCTCGCTTCCTTTTGCAAGAATTCAAATTAAGCCCATGGCGCAGGCTTCCATAAAACAAATATGATTTTCTCACCAATGCCCACCAATCCTCGATGTTTGTCTGTGCGCACAACTCGCATATGTCCAGCATGTTGTTTCCTTTGTAGCGAGGGCATCTATCATGTGTCCTTGTATGCGGTGCATCAGTGCTGGTTTGGATCAGTAGCTTCTGATTACTACGCTGATCACCTTGACCTGCTTGTTTACTTGATGCAGTTGCCAGTGAAGCCCGAGTAATGTCCATAGCCATACTCTTAATCCAGTTAGCAATCCTTCAGATCTGGGTATAGGCGAATAGTAGCTGTTAATTTTGCCCATTCCATTCTGGTTCTCATCGGCAGTTTACTTACTAGTTCGCTTAGTAACACTGAATTATTCAGGTGTTGTGCCGCGTTTGCTGTTTCCAAGAATATAACCAAGTTTGATACCTTGGAATCAAAAGGTACAATCTTCTCTAAGCTGATACCTTTTCCAATTGGCTCCGTATAAGCAATTCGGAATGTCCGTATTTGAATTCGAGGCTGCTCATAATAAGTTCTACATTTGCAGGATTGATCAGCATTCCTGCAACTTCATCTTTTGCTTCTTCCCTTAAGCTTTTCTGCAACCTCAACAAATTTTCTACGTGAGTGTAACCAAAGGCAGCAGTAGTTTTCCTATACATACTACTAAAGACAGGCCAATCCACGGCTTGGCCATTGAATAAAGGAAAGTCAATCATTTTACTTGCACTCCAATATCGATTCATGTTAACATTATTATTTCCTAGCCCATTATAATAAAGTCTACCAATTGCGTTACAACTCCGTAGCCCCGTGACTCACCCTGGATCAAATTAGTATTTAGGTTGACGGTCGGTCTTCCAGTCCGCCCCGGGGGTGTTAGAGCCGCCAGTAACTGTAACGCTTGCCTCTTGAGTGCCTGCATGATAAGCGCCGCTCGTTAGCCCCAGACCAATGCCAGTGTCAATCGTGCGCACTGAATCCGCCAGTGCCGCCCAGTAGGGCACGGAAAACATGTGTGTTGTTGAACTCCTTTTCACACGTTGTGTGCATTATAGAACTCAATTCCTTTTTGACCGTATCCTTCATCATCTCCTTCAGATCTCTGATCTCTGCTGCCTGGTCCATAATTTTATGCATAATGTCTCGTCTGTTCCATAATTTTATGCATAATGTCTTGCATAAATACTGGAATCGATTTACTCTCCTTATTTTGGATCATTGTCTGCTCTTCATCACTGCTGAGAGACTCTCTATCGCCTTCAGAGTTCATCATATTTTTTTTCCCAATGGCGTCGATGTCGAAATGTCTCGCAACTTTTTTCCGTCGCGCAAGTTTATTCCGCTTCAGTGTTCTTATTGTGTGTGAGCGAGACAACCAGATGTTTCCAAGTCTGCATGTATTAAAGCCAAGCTAATATACATACATACAATTGAATTTCACAATCCTTTGAAATTCTCTTGTGTTCATTGAAACTGGCGATGGTCTTTTATGTTTAATAAAATTGTNATTTCACAATCCTTTGAAATTCTCTTGTGTTCATTGAAACTGGCGATGGTCTTTTATGTTTAATAAAATTGTTGCGTGCCAAGCACGCGAGTTCACTACACGGTAATAGAACCGCCCACTTTTGCACAAATTTATATTTTTCAAATTTGTATTACTAGTAATAATAGTAAGCTTAGCGCGATGCGCGTGCGTTTATTAAACAGTGTGGTGACCGCCAGTTTTCAATGCAACTGTCATTTATCGGTACAAACATATATACTTATCTTATTCTATCGATTAATATTGATATGCAACGTAAAAATTAAAGTTAGTTGGCAATCCTGATCATTGGTTCAGGGCCACATAGTTAAAACGCAGTTATAATTCAAATTTTAATTCAAATAAAAAGCGAGTCGCAACAATGACCGTGCGTATTAATTGTGTCTTTTCCGTACAGGTGGCCAACAGCTGGCCACGCCGCATTTTCACATTTTAAAAAAAAGAAATTTTTGAGATTTGCCGCACTTGCATTGAAAGGCATTGAACCCGGACACAAACGGAAACGCATTTCAAATCGAAAACAACAGACCCAGCGGCTTCGGCCGCCGCCCGCCGCCGCGAAATCCGACCTCGGTGGCCACATAACAACACACAAAAGGTCTTCCACTAACGAATCGCGGCAAATTTAAAACATTGCCGCCAAACGAGGCAGAATTACCCTCACAATCCCAACTGTCACCCCCACCGTCTTCTTCGTATTTTTTTTGAAGCTCTGATGGTGTCTTTGCAAGTGCCGGAGGTATATACAATTTATCTTTTTTTGTCATTCCATTTATTTTGTTTTCTTGATTTATGCCGCTCATTTCTTTAGCCTGCAGCACGCGTTGTATCTTCTTCTTTGTCCTTGCCAAGTAGTTTTTCAATAGACGTGCTGAATTGTTTTTTTACCGATGTGGCTGTAGTGGTGTTATAACTAGATCCTCAATGTTGAGCATGATATCCTCGTCTGAACTTGTCACAATTAGATCGTACGCGCATTTACATTCAATGCATAAATCTGAGCTCGATTTTGTATTTGGTCTTCTACGTTTTCCAAACGACTCGGTAACCCTTTGTTATTCATGTTGCTGCCTTTAGGGTCGTCAAATATGTTGTTCTCGGTTGGCAAAATGCCGTTTGGATCATCGATTGTGGCTTTCAGGGCTGCCACATATTTAAGTTAAGTCCCGCCATCAAGTAGCTACTTTTGTTTTATATGTAAGAAAATATTGTCAATTGAAACTCAAGTTAGGTCAGCCGCCAGTGCCAATTTATGGGCAATGAACAAGAAAATTTGAATCTGACTATTGCAGGAAGGTCGGGTACGTCGTTGCCGATAACACCAAGCCTGCCAACTTGTTCGGTCGCCCATAAATTGGCACTGGCGGTGGACCTATTCCATGGCTTCCGCGATACCCCCTCCCTTACATTAATCACACGACATCATTAATTTACTTTAGTACAGAGTTTAATTGACAACATTCTTATGTTCTTAAACGTTCAATTTAACAATAGCCACTAGATGGCGGCACTTAATTTTAACAGTCGCATGAATTTCAAATAGTTAAAATTTTAGAGGAAACAGAGAATGAAATTTGCCGAATGGACGTTTCAGAAACGATGTAGAATAAAAAATTATGAAATGCCTCTCAATTTAGAAGTGTTTGCAAAGACACTACACGCCGCCTCGCGTGACCACGCTCTCTATCATACCCTATCAGAGCTCTAACAAAGGTATGAAAAAAAAGAGGGGAAACAGTTGGGATTGTAAGGGTATTTCTGCCTTACACTCGGGCCAGAAATAGACTTTTGGAAAAATATAAATTTGGCAAAGATCCGAATTCCGGATTTAACTTATGAATACAAATGACAGCTTAAGTACATAAACGTACATAAGAATATATAAATTATTAACTTAAACATTAAACGAACAAAAACTAACAGTTAAGGTGTATTTTTTTTTTGGTCGCCGCTTGCAGGGCCAGTTTGGCGGCAGTACTGAAATTTTGGCCACGACTAGTTGGCGGTAAACGTTTTTAATTTTCTTTGGTTTTTAAGTGACCAACGGAGTCGGCCTTGGCAGATGTGGCACGAGCTTCTTAGTGACCTGCAAATACAGGTGGCGGCGAGCGACGGCCGAGTCAGATTTAACCGGAACGCACTCACTCAGTTGTTTTTTTTTTTTGCTCTGAGACGCTTGCAGATTCTTTAAGGCGGAGCTCTTTGTTCTAATAGGCGTGGCGGAGATACGAAGGTCTCAATATTTTGTGGGGGCATCAGTTATCTGCGTACCTAACTGGTGACTCTCGCTTTAAAATCCGAACTTCCAGGTATATCGGTTTTTGCGATGTGGGGGCGTGCGGTGTGGGGCCGTGCCAAAAAAAAATTTATTGCGATGTTTGGGAGGGCATTTCTGCTTTCCTTAAAAACAGCGAAAAAATTGCGTTCATTCTAAGAGACGGACAGATGAACAGCAAGACGGAACATTAACGCATATGTCGGCGCATGGTTTCGAGAGACCGTATGCATGACAATGCCATTTTGAGTATTTCGTCATTATGGTAATGCTGCATTAGCACATAATTAATCTGCGAATGGTTGTCTGCTTTTTTGTCGCGTTGAGAAGAACCGTTTTATCGGGTCGACAGCGTGATGTGACTGTCGCCGAGTGTGGTTCGGTAGTAAACACAAAAAGAAGAAGTGTGCGACGCGAACAGTTGCGTTTAGAATTTCTGCGGGACCGAAACTCGCATTGGTAGCAATGGCAGAAAACAACGGTGTTCCGACATCAGAAGTGAGATCTGGCTCGCTACCTAATAGCTCCGAAAAGTACGGTGATATCTAAATTCAACGCTTGTTGGCGCCGACGCATCGGTTGGTGCTCAACAGTAAAGATAATATTGGCGGAAAATAACATAAAAGGCAGCGCGTTGGTGATGGCTTTGAGTGCAGCAATGGAAGATATTGCGTCGCAGTTGCTATATCACATATGTTATCCCGACATAACTTGGGATGAATTTAGAAACCAATTATGCTAGTCGCATGATGACGTCACTAATTAGGAAATGGCATGAAATGGATTTGGAGCAAATAGCAGTTTCTGTGACGCTTGCTAAATTGGCACATGTTAATAGCAGATTGCAGCGTCT
>SCDT01006694.1:0-10691 GCA_004143765.1 Drosophila melanica
GGAAATAAAATTGCCGTACTAAAGTAAGAAAAAAATAGTTCAATCCGTACTCTAATTCGTACTAAGATTCTAGAATCAAGCCCGGAAGTTATTAGCAATAAGTACGAAGTAATTGATTTTTCTTTTATATATAAACTGGGCATACTTAAATTGCACGAATATAAAATTTAAAAATTGTTTATCAGCAAAAACATATAATTACTTAACTTTGGTAGCTAAATTTACTCGAGTTTCCTGCTGTTTATTTGTTTCATGAATCACGCAGATCTTACGGCTAACAAGTATATAGGGCTTGTGCAATGTCCGTCTTACTGTCCGAGTCTCTGCATTAGCACCGTTGTTTTGCCCACTATGAAAGCTAGAGATTTGAAATATTGATTGTATACTTGATGAGGAATTTGAGGTGCGCCTTCTATTGAAAATCACCTTGAATTTAAAAAGTTAATTTGAGGAACGAGCAAAGATTAGCAAAAACTCAATTTATGTATTTTCCCGATGATAAGTTTTTGTTGCTGCTATTTTGTTTTGGAATGCAAGTTCATGGATTTAAATCCTTACATTCATTTTCATATTTGATTTGCGCCGTTAATTAAACATTTGCAATCCAAACTGAAGGTGGATATGCCACAATAATCACTAGAAATATGTAATTAAATGTGCTGCGCAATATGCAATTAAAAACTTAGTTATTATGGGGCAAAAACCAAATAAATTTCTAATTAGAAGGACTAATGGGAAAACAACTTTTGCCATTTTGGTTATTTCGCTAAAATTAATTTTTGGGGTGTACGCAACATTTTGAAGTGGCTAAGGCACCAAAAACTCATTTCGACCATGGCCGCAGTGCCAAATTGGAGTGGCTGCGACCACCACTAGCAACAACAACAGCAACAACAGCAACAACAGCAACATCAACAGCATTGTTGCTCCAACAATAATAACAGTGGCTGCATTGGCTAAAACACGATTTAATTAAAAACTCAAAATGGCCGCTTAGTACCTGTTTTGTGTGTGCTTTGTTTTTGTGAAGTGGGTCGGCCAACTGGCGAATCGAGAAATTTGTAAATTGCGCTCATTATGGGGATTTGATTTTGAGTGCTAGATGGGATTCTAATTAATTTTTGGGCTAGGCATTTATTGAAAAATGCGCGCATAAAGCACAAAAGGCTTTTGCAGCCATAAAATGTTTGCAGCAATAGGCAACAGAATATGACCGAAATAAAACTGATTTAATGGCATTTTGTTTCGAGCCAGTGCCCCAAAAGCCATAAAAGGCATTCTATATAAATTCATCCAAAAGGGAGAGAAAAAAAATACAAAACAAAACGAAAAACAAGGGAGATAAAAAATCGACATTATAAACAACATTATTAAAAACATGCCGCAAATGTTTTGCTGCGCTCAAATTTTTGAGTCCATTTTGTTGTCGGCTCTGGTGGGTGTGTGGGCGTATTATGGGCCACGGGCGTTTTACTAAGCTCATAATGATGTTCGGCTGGCAAATTAATGCTGCTATCTCTGTTGCGCGTTGCCAGGCTAATAAAATTAAGCGCTGTCAAAAGCGAGAGTAAGAGAGAAACAAGTGCGAACAAGAAGAAACCAGATTCGCTTTATATGTATGTGTATACATATACATATACATATATAAAAATGTGTGTTTGCGTGTCTGTTAGGTCCTCGCAGCAGCTGCTAACAATGTGTGTGTGCTCGAGTATTGTGGCATGCAATAACGTAGTGCTGCAGCTCAATAATAATAAAAATATTTTCAAGATATGCGGCGCCTTCTTTGAAGCTTAGCAAGAACGAATTCATATGAAGCGAAATAAATGGGCTTAAATATTGAAGGTGTATAGGTGTACGAGGCTAAACTAAAATTACCAAAAAATAGCTTTGAAAAATTTGGCATAAAATTTCACAAAGAAGGCAACAAAAATTATTTTTAAAAAATTTTACACTTCAATTGAAATAAATTCTGGATTTCGAAGAAGCTATCAGAAATATGAACAGTATTAAATATTAAATATTAATTTAACTTCATCTTATCTAAAATATATATTCTTCTAAATATAGAGAAATTTAAAAGCATTTTAAAAAAGCTTTTTTTANTAATATTATTAAATATTAAAAATTAATTTAACTTTGTCTTATCTAAAATATATTATTCTTTTTTTATTTCATATTTTGTTTTATTATAAGCAAGAATTCTGCCCAAAAAGAAAAGAGATTTGAAACAAAAAATTGCAAAATATGTTAAGTTAATAATTAAAAATCAAAATTCAATTTGCAACAATAATTTGGATTTTTAATCAGCGCAACTAAGTAGGCAACATTTTTTGTTTGAAAAGTCATATACACTATAATTGTAATTTAATTTGGCACTGCTCTAGCGGCCTCCTCCTATTCTTTACCCCTGCTCCTTGCTCCTGAATTTTGCGTAATAATTCATAATGAAAAAACTTTTTGCTTCCGTGGGAGCTTGTTTGCCTGTTTTTCTTCGCTTTTATATAATATATTTATTTTTGTTTGAAAATAAATAAATATGATGTCCATAGCAACGAATAGCAACAAGAACTACATTATTATTATCATCATTATGATAAGGCCCATCCGCAAATGGCGAAGTTTATCAAAGGCCAAGCAACAATGGCGGCGACAGCGACGGCGACGACGACGGCGACGGCGACGGCGACTGAGGCTGCGACGCCTCCTCGTTTCAGTTGGCTTCATACACATGCGCAGAAGCAAGCTGCATACACGCACACACACACACACACACACACATGTACATGGGCCACTTGTAACTTGTGTTATTTTTTACTCTTCACTCCCTTAACGCAAGCGATGCAAAAAATATTAAAATTGTGGTAAATAAAAACAAATTTCGAGATAATACAATATATATAAATATATTTGCTATTTACCAACACACACACACACGCTCTTTGATTGCTGCGTGTGTGTGTGTGTGAGTGTTTGTGTATATACTTGTTATGCTCTCCTGTCTGTATGTACTCGGTATGTGTTCTCTCGCTCTCGCTGCTGCATGCCCGAACTTCTCTGCCTGCCGCGCGGGAAGCTATTGCCCGCACCATGCCAAGTGGCTGCCCAATTCTTGTGGGTACATTAGCACTAATGATGATTGAAACGACAAACGTGTCGCCTCAGCCGGAGCCAGAGCCAGAGCCAGAAGCTCGAGCACAGGGTGGCACGGCTGGGCAAGAAGCGCCGAGACCCGAGACCCGAGAGAGGAGCCGCTTTAGCTGCTCCACAAATTCCTGGCTTTGATTTAAAATTTGTATCGCGTGGCGGATTTAAAGTTCATCGAGCGACAAGATAGGCAAACGCATGCTCCTCGTCCGACCAGCCACTTGGGTATTCCATGTTTCCTTTCATGCCGTTTTTTTATTTGTGTTTTTCATTTTGCATTGATTCACTTTGATGGGGCGCTAATTGGGGCTTTTGTGGTGGAAATGGCGGTAATGATCGTTGGTATTTTGTGTAGTTTATCAAGTGGTAAATTTAANTTGATTCACTTTGATGGGGCGCTAATTGGGGCTTTTGTGGTGGAAATGGCGGTAATGATCGTTGGTATTTTGTGTAGTTTATCAAGTGGTAAATTTAAATCTTTTGCTACAAAAATTGACAGCAAACCTTTATTTGGTCTCTCCTGATTTTGTGTTAAAGACTTGAGTAAAGCGCCCGATTTTCAGGAAAAGTAAATATTTGATATATGAGTAGTTAATTATATAAGCTAACGGTATAATAATTCAAAAATTGTTAATATGAAATATTCTTAAAAAAAGTTGCTGGTTTTAATTACAAATTGTTTTATAATAATTAATATTTTTATGTAGAAATAATTAGCTATAAAGCAAATCTTTTCCTTAATCGAAAAATATATAATAGCACATAACTATAATCTATATAAATATATAGATATATATATATTTAAGGTTGCCTGAGTGGAGCAAGCTAACATTTTTTGTTAGTATATATCTTTCNATCACTTTTCGGAGAAATTTATTAAATTAAATTTGTAGAAAAGCATTTGGCCTAAGCAAGGCAAGAAAAAAATTAAAATTCATTAATTAGTTAATAATTAATTAATAAATTAGGTTATTAAATTATGGCTGCAAAAACGATTTGCGGTTATTAAATTATGGCTGCAAAGTCGATTTGCGACATTATATATATACATACGAGTGTTTATATATCTGCGTATATTTCGTAATATTGTTCGCTTATTGCTTAATTAATTATGAGGTCTAACGCCGTTTATCTTTCTGCTCGTTGCGCTCCTTAATCACAAAATATTATTAATATCGCGACGCCATATTGTTTTTCCGCTGGCTTTTCTGGCACCTCCCACCGGCAACCCGCCCACCGACGACCCCACCCTGCAACCGGCAACTGCCAACCAGCCAATTATCCATTTATTTAATAATTTCAATAACTTTTCATACACTCGCGTATGCGGCACAAATGGAAGAGCGGAAGAGCAGGGAAGCCGGCGAAGAAGGGGACGGGTGGAAGCTGCTCGCTGCGATGCGGTGGGTGGTTTGTGTTGGGCGGGTGGTTGCGTTTTTATGTAACTGCTGGTGGTTGCTCCTGACAATCTGAATGATGATGATGTTATGCTGCTGTTGTTGCTGCCGCTGCCGCTGCTTGGTAAATCCCGGAAAAAAGCGAGAGCCAGCCGGATGAGAACCACATCCCACACGAACATGAGAAAAATCACAGCAACGGCACACACACACACACCCACACTCACACACTCTCACACACGTACAAGCAGAGCAAAGCTGCGCTGCTGTCGTCGACGTCGACTTTTGCTGTTGGGGATATTGTAAAAATTTTACGGCCAGCAACTTTTCAATTCAGTTGAGTTTGCAACACGTTCACGTTCGCATGCGGCAAGAAACGAAGCTAAAATTTCCCGATTATCCGCTTTCCCGACGCCAAGTGCAATTATTAAAACGCGCGCAATTGTAGCCACCGGTTTNGCCAGCAACTTTTCAATTCAGTTGAGTTTGCAACACGTTCACGTTCGCATGCGGCAAGAAACGAAGCTAAAATTTCCCGATTATCCGCTTTCCCGACGCCAAGTGCAATTATTAAAACGCGCGCAATTGTAGGCACCAGTTTTTCGCCGTCGGCTTTCATAGACTTCAATATCAGTGCCAAAGTGAAATGTGCATCAAAATATAATAAAACAAAATGGAAATTATAATTAAACACTAAACCAAATAGTGGATTCTTCTTGTGGATAATAAAATAAAACTAATTAATATAAAGCGGTCTTAGCCTGACAAAAAAGGTACAAATATTATATTTCATATATTTGTATTTCACTTTTTATTTGTACGCTTGAAAAAATTAAAAATGCATTATATGTCGAAATTTCTATGTACTCTGTGCTGTGCTTTAAAATAGGTCTTTTATCATTTTTAATAACTGATTTCGAATTGGTTTTTAAAGTCACATTTTGGGAGTTTTACTTTATTAAGTTTTTTGTTTTATTTTGTTATTAGTTCAACGTTTATATTTCAACGTTATAAAAATGTATAGCCAAATAGTGAAGCATTAATAGCGAAAGTAAATAAATAAATAAACTATTTCTAAATGGAATAATTTAATAGAGAAAGACGGAAAGAAACAATGTTAATAATACTAATAATAAGTTTCTTTTTTTTTATCGTACAAATTTTTATATTTTATTTAAACAAGTTTGCTATTACCTAAATGGCAACTTAATCTAGTTCTACATACAAAGTTTCTTAAAATGAATAATAAGAATAAATTGAAAATCACAGGACCCACTGGAGAATTTTTAGTCCGTCCGGCAAGCTAGTGTCCCCACTCCCAGCTGACGGTCAAAACAAAGATGTTTTTAGGGCTAAATCAACATACGAACGGGATAATAATCGTTAAAAAACAACGGCAAGTCAAACATAATAGAAGATATTACAACATTCATACTTTTCATGGAAGTAAATAAAAAAAATTGATTTCTCTAGCGCAGCTGCTTGGAATGGTTTCTCTCGCTTGTCTTGGATTTTGTTTTTATTCTGTTAGGTTTTATTACAACAAAATCAATTGGTAGTGTGGAGCTTGACAGCTGAAGTCAAAGAGTTGTCGGTTCACCGCGTAAGGGATGTGTGCAGAATTAAAAAAAAAATTAAAAATTACAAAATTATATTGTCAGTTATTTACAACTTTTTAAAGTAAATTAAGCGAAAGCTCCAGAACGATATAAAAAAGAACGGACATTTTGATTAAGTACTTTTATTAGCTTGAAAACAATTTCTTTGTCTTGGAACTTCTAAGGTTTTCCTTTAATTTTAGAAACTTATGTATACAGCAACAACAATTAGATTTGGTGATAACCATTACTGCGGAGTTCAGATCGGGTTATATACCGATCGAAAGGTACATTTAGACAAAATATAAAACATGGCATGTCGTCGCTGGTGATAAGATATAGAGCTGTAAGTAATTCGGAAATAATTTGTTGACCGTTGAGAGCTCTCATGAATTCGTTCGAATACTCGTCGATTATAACCCAATTTATTCAATACCGATAATTTGTGTAAAAATGAGTTATTAATCTTTATTGTATATTTCGGAAAATCAGATGCAAATTAATATCTTAATGATAGCGATAGAATCGCTTTCGGAAACTTAGGAGGACCTATTCCTTATCATAAACCAAGTAGTTATAGTTCTGCGACTTTTGGGAAAAGCCGTTAGTTAGGTAACAAAAACAAAAAACATAGTTTCCAAGCCACACAAAATTTTGTATACTTAATATATTTATTTTCATATCTATTGTCATGTAAATTTGGTATCAGCAATTTTAAGAATTTTTATTTTTGTTTAAATACTAACCGAATAATGAAGTTCAACATGTCAACAGCTTTATAAAAAAAATTATTAAAATTACTTAATATCGTAGTCTTAAGGTTGCAATTTAATTTTAATATTTTGGTTTTATTATTCATTGAAATACATTTTTTATTTATTATTATTATTTATTATTTTGTCATCCAATAAAATTTTAAATCGAATGAGTTAGTTAGCTACCACTAACCTTGGTAGATAGAATAACAAAAAAAAAAAAATAAATAAAAAACCTTTTCGACNGTTTTTAGCTATTAGGTAAAATTTTTCCTAGTTTATGGGTTAAATTGGTGGATTTTGTTGATTATATAAAAATATATTAGAGCATTAAAACTAAAATTAAATTATACAATATATATACATAATTAAGAAATTGAGCAAGCTTTCCAATTAGTTTGTAATTTGTTAATTTAGTTAATTTAGTTTGTTTATTTAGTTAATTAAATGTGATAAACACCTTATTTGAATACTTGGCATTAGACATACCCACAGTTATTTGTACTATTCCTAATGAACCTAATTTAAATGAGGCAAGACACATAGCCACAATTATCCTAATAAACATGTATATATACAAATATATGTGAGAGCTTTTATATTTATGAATGCATGTCCATCTACCAATGGCTACTTTACGCACCTGGTTAGCTTGAGTAGCAACAGCAACAGCAATTGCAACTGCAACNGAGCTTTTATATTTATGAATGCATGTCCATCTACCAATGGCTACTTTACGCACCTGGTTAGCTTGAGTAGCAACAGCAACAGCAATTGCAACTGCAACTGCAACAATTAAGCAGCAAACTATGACAAAGTCTCAATTAGGCTATCAAATTGCATGCGACAGCGACAGCAGTTGAGCGGGACAGATGCAAATGGTGTGAGAGAGAGTGAGTGAAATAGACAGAGCGTGATGAAGAGGAGAAGAAAAGCATTGCAATTAAGTGCAATGAATGCACTCACTGTGCGACTGAGTGTACTGCGCGTGTGTGTGCTTGAATATGTGAAGCAGTCTGCGGTCACAAAGTGAAATGAGTATATAGGTTTTATGCATTTTCCGTCCGTATAAACGCAATCTCTATTGCCGCTATTGAAGCTACAAATTTGGAACTTCTAGAATAACAAAATTTGGCATACCTCCTCTAAAGATCGACATCGAAGTTCACAGATCGATAATTTCCCAAAACACACTGTTTAAGGTTCTATTATACTGTGAACGAGTATTGCGTAGTCGGGCACACCCGACTGTAACGTCCTTAGTTGCTCGTAGTTGTATTTTCCCGTTCAACAGCCTGTTGTTGCTGCCCACCATTCATGGCCGGGTCAATTGTTTGGCTCTAAATAGAGATTCTGAGCTGGCATTTAGATGACCCCCGTCGGGCGCTTTCTCGCCAACATTTCCACTTCACGCTGCATTGCACCAAGGAGCTCGGATTACACGCTCTTCCATTGTGGCTGTGGCTGTGTCTGTGCCTGTGGCTAAGTGCCACTTAATTGTGGGGATAATCAGAGCCAGAGACAATTGCAATTGCTGTCGTTGACACCTGTATGGCAGAGACAATTTCGCATTAAACATTACTCTTGCATTTTGCAGCCAACCAACAGGTGAGACGGAGGTGACCGTCTCGGAATTGCTGTCGCCGAGTTGTGCCAAATAGTAAGCATGCTGCAGAATCCTTCCAAATATCACGCAAATCCCTTGTCACACTTCCTGGCATTGCATAACACACAAGCCAACGGTGTGGCACATGCACTCGGCCAAGGGCACGGACACGGACACGGACACGGACATGGGCTTGGACATGGGCATGGGCACGGGCATGGGCAGTTGCAACCGCATCATACACTGCCATCGGCGGCGCTGGCTGCTGCCGCGGCGGCAGCTGCAGTGACGGCAGCGGGTCAAAGTTCATACCAAATGGAGCTGCAGCAGCAGCAGCAACAGCAGCAGCAACAACAGCAGCTTCCCATTGGCCTCCCACTACCCACACAGTCACAGGGGCAGACGCACACACACACCCCGCACAGGGAGCAACTGGCGACTGCGACGTCGCACGCGCAGCTCATTGAGGCGGCCGCGGCGCATACCTCCCTCGATGTGGGCAAGTCGTTCACAATAGCCGCCATTTTGGGTTTGCAACAACAGAGCAAGGAGTATAATAACGCCATTAATCTGTCGCTCAATGGCGGCAGCTCGGCTGTGGGTGGAGACGGGAGCGGGTGTGCTGGTGGAGGCGCTGCTGTCGACCTTCTTGACCAGGACAACAACAACAGCAAGTGCTACGGCAATAACAACAATTGCTATGGCACTAGCAACAACAACAACAACAATAACAACAGCCAAAGTGTAAATAACTTCAATTGTGATAGCAGCGGTAGCAATCGCTACCTGCCCACAGTGCAACATCCTCATCCGCATCGTTCGAACTTCGCTGCTGCCGCCGTCGTTGCCGCCGCCGTCAGCGGAGCGCCCTCCGCATTGCAGAGCCTGCAGCAGCTGCATCAGCACCACGCCCAGCAGGCGTCCCTCAGCTTTCAGCGCGACAAACTCAAGTCGGGTAAGTTTTATTTGTTTTTTGCTCGCACAGACTCGCAGAAGAAGAGCGCACTGAAGAACAAGCGAGTGCGAACCATTTTCACGCCGGAGCAGCTGGAGTGCCTCGAGGCGGAATTCGAGCGGCAACAGTACATGGTCGGTCCGGAGCGGTTATACCTGGCGCACACGCTCAAGCTGACAGAGGCGCAGGTGAAGGTTTGGTTTCAGAATCGTCGCATCAAGTGGCGCAAACATCACCTGGAACTGACCCAGCAGCGCCTGGCGCTAATCAGGCAAACCCAATTGCCTGGTGGAGCAGCAGCAGCAGCAACGGCAGCGGCCTCGTCCACCTCGGCTTCCGTCGAGCTGCCACTGAACGCTGGCTGCAGCACCGCCTCCCCCAGCCTGCTGGAGGAGGACAATGAGGATAGTAAGCAATCGCTTACGCTTCCTTTGCGTCCACTCAGTCGTGCAGCCTCCGAGTCCGACTTATCCATATGCAACGATTCTCTCGATCTGGACGGCGATAGTCTTATGGATGGCAGTGAGGAGGCATAAGCCATCCGTGACTTCACAGATTCAATTGTAAATACAGCGAAATAAATATGTAAAATACCCGATAGCTTAAATCTTCTTATTTCTAGTTTTGATTGGTTTCACAAATGGTCTTATTTCGACCCTATAAAGTATATGTATGTAATCATTTTTATCATCGTCCTTACGCCAGTTAAAAACTTTTTTTTTAAAACAACATTTTTTTTGTTTGTTTTTCAAGATATTCTGGAAGACTTTTTGCTTTCAAGATATCCGGAACAATGTTGGCAATCACAGTATCAAAGTACTATTTGACACAGCATGCAGAAACAATCGGTTGAAAATCAAATGCTAGCTAATGATATATATTATTACTTTTCCCTGAAAATAGATAGAAAGAACTTTTTGTACCAAAAACAAGAACATTGCAGTCGGGCGATACCGACTGCGTTATAGTCATTCACGTTCTTCAATAGAATATTCCATAGCTCCCATATATCAAACCCCCATAACTTTGTCAAAAGTCAACCGATTTTCACGTTTGATAGCATTTTGATCATGATTTGTCCTATATATTGACTCCACATTCAAAATATATTCATTTTCGAAAATAAAATTTTTTAGAATTTTTTGGTCAAAAAAGCATGTACTCCCCCCTTGTGAAATTTGGAAAAAAAAATTTTTCAAAATTTAGAATTGCGAATTTATAGTTTTAATCGAT
>SCDT01006783.1:0-10999 GCA_004143765.1 Drosophila melanica
TGCGTGGCTTATGAGCTGCCGCCAATGGCCAGGACTGCATGTCCAACTTGGTTTTGGTCGTGGTTGTGGTCAGCACCGCAATGAAACTGCCGCGTTGTCCAGTCCAGTCGTTGACTCATTTATGGCCGCTACTGCTCCCAGATTTCAGCTCCCTGACTGCCCGTCTGCACACTCTGCTCATTTGCGAACTCGACTCTTTGGCAATTAAATAGAAAAATGAAATTTTATGTGGCTGCACACAAAGCCACACCCACCAGCCACGCATGTCCGTCGAACCTGACAGCCGGCAAGTAATTAGAATCTTTATGTTTTCCAATATCTTGAAGACTTTTTTGTTTTTTTTTTTTGCTTTCATATTTTCAATTGGCAACTTGACTCCAGATCAAAGAATATTGATCAACAGTTGATACTTTTTCTAAAAGAGGTAAAAAATTGATGTTAAAAATTTTATATAAAAATTTGAGCAGTTAAAAAAAGTTTCTAAACAATCATTTTATTCTGCAAATTTAGTGTAAGAAAAAGACAAGAAATGAGGCAATAGTAAAAAATTCAAAAATTTTATACTTTACGAATTTTGTAATGTAAGAGATAATTTAAATCAGTTTTTGCCTGTGTAACGTCTAAATTTATGGCCAGATTTCGACACAAACATTGCAAATGAGTCTTGCCCAAAGCACTTGCGAGCCAGCTAATGGCAAACAAGATCAAAGCTTTGCCCACAGCTCCTTGACATTTGGCGCCCAACATCCCGAGCCATACATAGAAAATAGTATGTAGAGTACACAACCCAGACACACCGCCCCTCCTCTGCTCATCAGACACTTGAGCAGACAATGGGCGAGCGTACAAAGAACGAAAAAGTTCAGAAACATGCTCGATGCATAAGTACGAAAAACATAATGAATAGCAAAGTGACCCCCGATAGCCGTAAATGTCAACAGCGCGGCCAATGACGTCATATGCAAATACATGCGAGTGTGTCAAGTTTAAAAGCGAGCGCAATTAATAAACGTGGCGGCGACTACGAGCACTTACTCGCCTGCATGTATCTGTCAGATACTTTTGCAAGACAATGTATGTTCGTAATTAAAAATAACAGCAATGCATCATCGAGTGTTGCAAGTTCGCCCAGCGGCAACTTGTGCATGATGACGCTGCAATGAGAACCTTGCTCCCTATCGCCACTACCCCCCCCTGCCCATCCGCCCATCGAGTGAATGCCAATAAAGTATTTATGCCTTGTCTTGTATTTATGCACTTGACATTTCTCTGCTACGTTTTATATCCCAATGGCGCCCTTTATCATTATTCGCTCAGTAAAGTTGCCTTCCTTTGGCTTTCCGTTTTGTTTGCACAGAGCACAAAAAAGCATAAAAATAATAATAATAATAATAATAACAATAATCAGCTGCAGCAGACAAAAGTAACCGCAAGCAACATTTTCACTCCAGTCATAAAAATTAAGTAGCAAATTTTCCCTTGATGTGCACTGTAAAAAGAAAAATGCAAAACAGAAGATAGAAGATACTTCACACACACACACATAACAACAACAATGACGGAAGCTGTAAAACCTGATGCATTGTTTGTTGTTGCGATGCGATGACTCAAAAGTGCAATTACGTCAGCAGAGTGACATTATAATGATGATTAGAAACTGTAAATGAAATTTTCTAATTGCTGAGAATTGTCAAAGGGAAAAAGTAAGAGTGCAGGCGAAAGTGCTCGACTACGAGGCTACCCTGTATTATTTATATATAAACATTCTATATAAACAGACACAAATGTTTTTATTATTTAAAAATATAAAATGTATATGAATTTATAATAAATATTAATCTACAACCGAAAAATGTAAAATGTAAAAAAAAAAAATGGTTTGTGGGGCCAACTGCCTGCATTTGGTGCTCTATAAACCCCATTACAAGTGCCTGGCATGGCAATAAATTCGATCAAGTTGCGGCAACTGCAACTGTTTCCAATGCTAACCGTATCAGCAAGTCCTTGATGAAACAGGAAAGCCAAAAAACAATTTTAATCTAAATTATACGAAAACGAAAACAAAATGACGGCAATCAATAAACAAATAACTTTTTGGCTGGCACCGTTTGCTGGTAGCCTGCCAAATGCAATCAGGAGCCACCTTTGAAGGTGAGCCAGGAAACTGGCTGAAAAGACGCAGTCGGAACACTGCATCATTGTTTACTGTGTGCGGGGAGAGGCGGGGGCAAGTGCTTCTTTTGGGACCTGTCGCTTACAGCAATGACGTGACAAAACAAAGGCAACTGCAAAAGTTTTGGCGTGCTGTTTTACAAGGATACAACAGCCTTGCCTGAGCCAGACCTGTGGGTCGGGCAATTACTATATGCATTGATATGGTATATGGTGTATATGGTCTGTCGGCAAAGGGTGCAGGGGCCCCAAGTCCTTATCGAGTGCATGGGGCTGAGGCCACTTTGTTATGTGCCGACACTTCCGTTTGGCTTGACTTGGAAATTTGTGCCATGACACGAATTCAAAGGCGCTAAGCCGACAGCCTTATTGCGATTGAGACATTATGGACATGAAGGCAGCTCATCGAGTCGAGTGGGTGGCCGGCTGACTGGCTGCCAATTGGTGTCAAGCTGGGTTCAAGTGCCTGTTGGCCCAAGTAGAGCAGGTTAATGGTGGCCCACAACAATCAATAGTTACACAACGTTTTAGCCAAGTCGACTGTCACAGAGTTAAAGCCNAGTGCCTGTTGGCCCAAGTAGAGCAGGTTAATGGTGGCCCACAACAATCAATAGTTACACAACGTTTTAGCCAAGTCGACTGTCACAGAGTTAAAGCCTTGGAAAATTTAATTAATATCAAATTAATATCAGTGATCCATAGGGATATAGGGATAATCGCATTTCACCAATGATGAAACAGTAAAAAAATAATTCAATTTGGAAAATTAAATTGTAAACTTTGATTTTTCATGTATAATTTCCGCATATATATGTATACAGTATAGCATATCAGATCGGTTTTCCTTATCATTAAATTAGTTTTATGCGTACAAGTTATTTTGTTTCAAATTTGTTTTTGGTTTTTTCCCATATACTAATGTAGTGTAATAACATTTCATTAAAATTTTAGTTTTATGTTAACATGCATGTTGACCTAATTGGCAATCAATTGGTTTGTGTGTCGTTAAACACACTGTAAACTTGCTTGTCTAATTTGCAAAAATATCACATGAAACTTAAATGATCACCACGGGCAACCAAAGATGTTTGTAACATGTGCAGTTTATGATCCATTTTAACAGTTAGTTTGAAAGTTTTTGGATGGGTATTTGGTAAAACCAAGATTTATAAGTAATGGCGCAAACAAGTGATATTTATGTGTTAAAGTAAAAGTATTTATTACCCTTGAAAAAATTTGAATACGAGTTAATGTTAGTTAATCAACGAATTGGCTAACGAATTGATGGATTTTGCATTATTAGGCCAGCATTCGCACGAAATAATTTTGTCGATTCACCTTAATTGGGCCCACTAAAATTTTGAATTGAGAATCTGCTATGCAAAAACAAGTTATAATCAATTGGGCCGAAACAACTAAAAGCACTCAGCACAACAATTATCAATTATTGAAATTAGAAACCAGCTTGAACCAATAGACACCGCCTACATTCAATAAAGTGGGAGAGAGACAGAGAGAGAGAGACAACTCATGACTGCCTCGGGGGGAGCGGGGCACTCTGATGTCTTTGTTTGTGTGACCGACCGGCTAGAGAACCNTTATAATCAATTGGGCCGAAACAACTAAAAGCACTCAGCACAACAATTATCAATTATTGAAATTAGAAACCAGCTTGAACCAATAGACACCGCCTACATTCAATAAAGTGGAAGAGAGACAGATAGAAAGAGACAACTCATGACTGCCTCGGGGGGAGCGGGGCACTCTGATGTCTTTGTTTGTGTGACCGACCGGCTAGAGAACCTGTAACAAGTATTGTTCATTGGGGACCTGTCCATCTCATTACCACTTGGCATGGGCAAACACAATTAATGAAACCGCACATGGAATTTCATTCTCCGTCTGTGAAATCTCAACTGGGTCCCAAAAAGGTGTTAATGAACAGCCCGAAGGCATTTTGTTTTAGGCTGACATCGTGTTGACACAAGTAACGTTTTTAAGTGGCCAGCACAGACAAATAAACAAAACAATTGTTAGTCAGCCAGAGACTATAGATTGGAATTTTAAATCTATATTTTTTTTGGCTGGAAATTGTATAGCGTATTTTGGCTTGAAAGGTCAGCGCTGGCGAAGGTTAGCACAGTGGTACTATTGGCATGCAATGGGATCGTTCTGAAAACCCGCCCAAAATCATGAATCTAATTAAAATGCAATTCATTGCAGCCCAGCAGCGTGATGCGCTGCAACTGGAATGCAAATCAAATATTACCCAATAGGAAGTGCACACAAAAAAATAATAAAATCATCAGCAACAATAACAACAGCAGCGGCAACAAGCCGCTGGCAAAACAAACCTATAGCCATGCCGAACACCCAAACCCGAAAAAAAAATCTTCCAGCCATCAAACAGCAGCATCAGCACCGCCGCCACCACCAGCAGCAGCAGCAACAACAACAGTTGCCATCTCATGCAGGCAGCGGTGATGTCGATCCAACGAAGGCGTTGAAAATTGTCAAAGAACGCGCCGCAACAGATGCACAGTGGAACCAGAACTAATAAAGTAAAGTGTGTTTGAAGTTGAGCAAGTTTGCCTTAANACAGTTGCCATCTCATGCAGGCAGCGGTGATGTCGATCCAACGAAGGCGTTGAAAATTGTCAAAGAACGCGCCGCAACAGATGCACAGTGGAACCAGAGCTCATAAAATAAAGTGTGTTGGAAATTGAATATCTAAATAGATCTTGGCACTTGATGAAACAACTTAAATTTACTCAAACCCAAAATTGTATTTTACTTGTTTGAAAAATTTAATTACTTGCAATACTTTTTCTAAATTATTAGATTTTGTTTATAAGTATAATTTCTTGATCGGAAACTAATTCAATGGTAAAGAATGTGAATATATTATATTTGGAAAAATTTTTTAAAATTTCAAATACAATGTAGCCACTGTGCAAAAACGCTGCTGATATTCGATTGTTGGCAGTCATGATTCAAAGCATTCGAAAACATCGAGTTGGACGTTGCACGCCCGTTGCATGCNAGCCACTGTGCAAAAACGCTGCTGATATTCGATTGTTGGCAGTCATGATTCAAAGCATTCGAAAACATCGAGTTGGACGTTGCACGCCCGTTGCATGCAACCTCATCTCTCATCGCTCTGTGGCAGCAGCAGCAGCAGTTGCAGCAGCAGCAGTTGCAGCAGCGGCAACAAACGAAAACGGTAAACTAACAGGCGTTGCATTTGGAAAATCAGGAGGACCAACCTCAAAAGTGCGCACCTTAAAAATAATCTTTGGACGTGTTGGCTGGCCCACTCCGACTGTGACTTCAGCACAAATCGCAAACAGTCGTAACAGAAATTGTTGCCAATCGATTTTGTATACGAATACGAAGCAAAACGAATAAAATAGGCGGCATCAATGGCATCGTCATCGTCATCGTCATCGTCCAACTTGTTGACATTTGCAGTATTGGGTCTTAGTCGGTGCCGGCTCAATAAACTATAAGTATAAATAGTTTAGAGCGACTGCATTTTGTGGGGCATCAGCATCTGTTGCCGCTCGCGGAACATGCAACAAGTGCAAGCAATTTTAAGATAGTTGCAGCGCTGACAATCAGTTGTCGTCGACCGGCCCCAGCTCCAGCTCCAGCCGGAGCTAGCAACGGCAACGGGTTTGGCCAAATGTGGGGCCGTCTTTGCTCCCTCAAAGTAGGTTAGACTTTGGCTTAGTCATAAGCGCATTACATGGGCGAAAACAACAACGACTACAAGACTCTGGCAAGATACAAATCTGTGCGGAATTCTTATGGGAAATATTTAAAATATGTACGTAGTTATTTGAATATACCTTGTTGCAACGACAGTCTTAAGTAGTTCAAGAGCTTATATTCGATGTAAGTTGAGTAAAATATTATGTTCGTAATTATGCAAAACATTCATGTCCTGCTTAAAGAAGAATAATCAGATTCCTTAATCGGTTTTTTTCTTAGATTGAACGCAGGCAGCTAAAAATAACCAACAGGTATTAATTACAAATTCCAACTATCAATTACTAGCTTATGGACATTCAGTGCCCAAAACAATAAATCAAGCATGTGCAAAAAAGAGGCAACAACAAGATAAGCCCATTGTCGAATCAGTTGCTTAGACCAGTGTTTTGACCAACTTCAATGGGCATTGTTTCCACTGGTTGAACGCAAAACAATTGGCCAATTTATTGCATGATTAGATTTTTCAGATTTCCAGCAATGAACGCCAAAAATCAATAAAAAGAATTTTTGCGCCCCAAACATAATTGACGACGAACGATCATGATCATAACGATGACGATGATGATGATGATGATGACCAACTCGACTAGTTAGCATACACGAAATCGATATTTGTTTTATGAAGCCGCTGCCGTGGCTAACTGCACAATGTGTTGATCTTGAGATTAACAGGCGGCAGCTCGTACAGATTCAAATGAGCACACAACACACACACAAACACACACAAACACACACACACACACACATGCCACACAACACACGACGGAGGTGATGAGGACGAGTTGAATCATGGGGTATTCGAATGGTCAGTCGTCTGGCTAAAGCGTTGTTGGCGTTGGCGTTCTGTGAGAACAACGCCAAACTGCTTATTAGACGCAATTAACAAGACACACACACAGACGGGGCCGGGTGTCGGAATCAGAATCGGAGGCGTAAGACCCCGAAAATGAAGATTTTCAGTTGATGCTCGTTTTCGTCATTTTTTTTTATTTTTTTTATTTTGTCGGCATTTGGCATTAGACGGGTGTTAATTTTGTTGGAACCGCAGCTCAGTCAGCCATGGGTCATATCGTCGATTAATACGTTTTTGATTTTGATTCTCGAATTCAAAGTAAACTCTCTGCGCCAACTTGGCGTCTCTTCGTCATGTGATTTATGTCCCTAACCCTCAGAGAGAGGTTCCTTTGACTGTTTGACACAAGAACGGGCCTCACTTTCGTTTATGAATCATTCGGCGCTCTGTAATTAAGGGCTTACCAGCTAATGCAATAATTTTGCCGGCTTCCGGTATTTAATTGGCTCACGTTTAATTTGGATCGAGCTTTAGGCTGGGTGGTCACCGTGGGTGTGGGCCAAATAATTATGGGCTTAACCATACCCCTCGGGTCAATAGACGTGTGAAACATGCCGCTATTCAAGGTTGCTATCATATAATAATTGTGCTATAAATTATAGCAAAGCTATTGCAGTGGGCAACATTGGATCGGCGGTAATCGTTGATTATAGCAAATGTGAGTTACGTACTCATAGGAGTATTCGAAATAAATGAATCATGATTAAATAATTATCCAAAAATCGTAAGACGAACTCGAAGAATATAGATCAGGAAATATTCAAAGATATTATATAATAATATACATTATATAGATAAAACCTGTGAAACTGTTGAAGCTAGTTTTTTGTTTTTGTATATAAAATATTAACAAGATTTTTATTAAAATTCTATTTTTTTAAATGGTTACATTTATAACTTTCTTTGCAATAATTGCAATTTCTTGGTCTTTTTCAAGGTTAACTGTGGTTGCACTGGAAAAGAGCTAGACTTGAGGGCTTACAATTGGGTTAGTTGCATTGCTTTCTTTGCCATCGATTTCTTGCTAAAGCCAACAGATGCAGAAAACGCTTATTATGAACGACGACAGGCCAAATAGAAAACTAGCCGGAAAAACTTAAACACAATTGATGGCACACCTTGGCACGATAAAAAGGAAAACTCAGTCGGTGCACAAGCCAAAAGTAGACACAAATATTTTATCAAACAACAAAAAAAGCTAACAAAACAGCTATAAACAAAAAGNGCCAAATAGAAAACTAGCCGGAAAAACTTAAACACAATTGATGGCACACCTTGGCACGATAAAAAGGAAAACTCAGTCGGTGCACAAGCCAAAAGTAGACACAAATATTTTATCAAACAACAAAAAAAGCTAACAAAACAGCTATAAACAAAAAAACAAAAAAAAAATGTAAATCACGCCTTGCTGGCAAAAACGCCACAAAGCGACGAGTCGAGTCGAGTCGACTCGAGTCGAGACACACTTCAAAGATGACAAAAAACCAAGATGACGACGATTTCAATGAAAATCAAGTGCCACGAGCAGCAGCAGAAAAATAGGGTAGGGCAAAAAGAGCCCACAGATGCGGTGTCGAGCAGTTGGAGCGGTTGCCAAGGAAAAGAGGAGCTGGGTCTAGTTGGGAGGGTTGCGCTGCTCAGCGATGCGCGCGATATGGCAGGAAGCGGTAGAGCAAATAAAATAAAAATAATAAACCAATTATGCACTTTGCCGCAACATTGACGTGAAAGGCGGTTGGATGGGGAGGGGGGAGGATGAGCTCGGTCTTGGGTTGGTCAGCTGCTTGATGGAAGTGTTGCCAGCGCTCGCAACACGAAAATTAAATCAGCAAAATGTGTAACTAAAAGATGCATCATCCAGATAGTCAAGGTAAGGCTAAGGTAAGTAGCCCGAGCGGCTAATTTAACTAACGGCCTAGTCTTGGGTCTGGGCCTGGTCCGGGCCAGATGAGCAGCAGATTGGGCTTTCGGACTCTTATCTGTCTGTGTGTTGTACGTACTTATGTTGCATGTTGATTTGCCATACATAGTTAACGTAGAGCTGGGCGGGCGTTACAATCTGGGGTCAACCCGCGGAGGTCAACTGCACAGACGCAGTCGCGGTTTCACTCTTTAAAAGGTTTCACTCGACTCACTCGAACGTCTCGTCTTGCTAATGAAGCTCCAGCCAAAGCGTCGATATTGTTATTGTTGATGAGACCACGTTGATAGCTCTGCTGCCTGCCTGCCTGCCTGCCTACCTGCCTGCCTTCCTGGCAGTCTGGAACGCTGACGACAACATCTTTAGACCTAGTAGAGAGCTTCAGTCTTTGTTTATCGTGCATAAAGTGTTTAGTAGTTAGTTGGTTGTTTTTGCCATACAAATTATCTGGTATGCCGTTTTGGAGGCTGGTCCCCGCCATGTAAATATGTGCTTGAAAATTTGTTTCGGGTACCCAAAGGGTAATTAGTACCCCCTGGCAACAGGTTGTTGCCCGTTCGGCTCTTTGACTGACTAAATAGGGCTCGACTCTGCTCGGCTTGTGCTCAAAATATGACATTTTCTGCAGTTTTGCCTGATGGACTCCCAAGCAATGTGCATAAATATTGCCAAATTATGATAAAATATTTACCAAAGGTGAAAGTTTGTAGGTTCATTTTGTCTTGTGTCACATTGCTGTTGCTGTTGCTGTTGTTGTTTATGGCTTGTCTTCTTCTACGAAACTGAAAGTTTGTGCAAATAGCTGTGCAGAACTAGCAATTAGCGATGCATTTGCCAAAAACCTGGGCGGGACAACAATTGCCGTAATGGATTGTGTCTCTGTTCGAAACTTGGCTCGCAAGCTTCGCACATCATTCAAACGTGGTCATAAACAATGCATTGCAAGCTGTGCGGTAATATTTATTTAGCTGCAAATAACCCAAAATTATGCGCAATATGGAATCGTAAACGTCAAAGTTAACATTCAAATTTTGTCCGTAAATGCTCAAAAATAAATTTAAACATATTATTTAAAAATACAAAAAAAATAAATATTTATTACATATGTGTGTTTATTAAATATGTTTTTATTTTTGCAAATATTTGGCACTTACCTAAGAAAAACGGCCAATTTTTAGATGCATAAAATATGCACGCATATTTTTCAAAAAGGATAAAGCGACTCCTCGGAAAGCTTTTACTTATCATTATATATAACTCCCGTTTGATATATGCCAACAGAATTTTATTTTTAGTTTCCATATTAATTCAATATCTCTTGCAAACAAAATATTATTTGTGGTACTTACTCAGCGCTTTGTTGGACCAACATTTCGCAAAACAAATACAAATATTTAATCCATTTCCATACGAATACCATTTTACATTTAATCCCAGGCTGAGTCACAACATAATTAGCGCCAGAATCTCGCTGGCGGCGGCGCCTTTTTGAAGTCAGCTAAAATAATTAAATAAATAAACTGTCATAATTAATTTGTGAAGCATCTGGGAGACCATTTGGTAACAAAACGGTCAGCGGCGCAGAAATAAAAATACGAGTAAGGCCAAAACGAAACGTGGAAACCACAAAGACCCAAAGCTGACCCAAATACTAAGCCGCTGTAAGAAGAGCCGCAGTCTCATTCGCAGGCGAAGACAAAGAGCATTTACAATATTTATATAAATTAAAATACAAAATAGCTACATAAAATGCACCTAAATGCCAGCTTCAAAAGCAACAAAAGTCCGCAGATCCCCTGTCCGAGGCCGTGGAAGACACCTCAACGCACAACTGAGTCACAATTTTCAACGAATTTCCTTTGAGCATTAAAAAAATTACCACAAAAAGAAAATCGAAACAAAACAGAATTGCACAGTTCGGTTACCGAAGAGTTAATACCCTTCCAACCGCATTATAGACTTTAAAGTAATCTATATTTAATTAATTTAAGTAATTTCATATTATATTTAAAAAATAACACGAGCTGATTTCTACTGATCATTTGAATATCTTTAAAACATAGAGATATATCTAAAACTTTAAACAGCAATAATGCATATCTGGATCTAATATTAAATAAAATTAATAAATCAGTAAACGAAATTAAATGTTTACTCTTTAAGCTTTTTGACTAAATTTAAATACCCTCACCAAGGGTATAAAAAAGGCATATAATAAAAAAAAATAAGGTAGCATACACACAAAATATTTATCGCTTCCGGATTTTCAAATGTCGTAA
>SCDT01007297.1:0-12889 GCA_004143765.1 Drosophila melanica
CGGACGGACAGACGGACAGACGGACAGACGGACAGCAAGACGGACATTGCACAAAACCAATATACTCTTTTCACTTTGTGAACGAGTATAAAAACAAATACAAATAATAAATAACGAATAACTGTTAGCGATAACAAATTTGCAATCAATAATACGGCGATTGCATTTTCAATTCAATTTGTTAATAATTTATTCTTCAGTGCGACGCTCTTAAACGAAAACGCAAAAACAACAAAACAAAACACAAAGTCGCCCACCAAACGTTGAGGCGCATTATATTTTTTTTCTGTGTCTTCGAAACAAAAAACTTTGTCTCGTGAACAATAAAACCTGCGCTGAACGAAATATAATTTATGCCCAGTGCAGTTGTTGCTGACCTACGTCAACTTGATCAGTGCGTGTGTGTTGGAGCACACGAATTATATTTTATCGTACACCGAAGCCGCTGGAGCGGAGTGCTACTAGTACAGTGAACTAGCAAGTCTTTCATCGACCGCAGCGAGGGAGTTCGTTAAAATCTTCAAACGACCGCAGCGAGGGAGTACATTAAGTCCATATAGCAGCATTAAAGTCATGTAAGTGATTTGCGAAAGTGAGAGTGGAATTTTTTAAAAAAAAAAAAGGAAAAGAAAATATTTTAAATAAAATAATAAAGTAAAGTAAGCCTATTGTCCTATTATCCGTTTAAGTGCGTTCGGTTTAAATTCGAATGAGCGACCGCGACGTAGACGAACACTACGATAGCGACGGCAGCACTTTAGCAAGCTTAATAGGAGAATTTAATTCATTACAAGTTTCAAAAACAATGGATCCCGACCAGTTGCGCGCAGCGCGCTCACAGCGCAAGCGTAGGAATTCACGAATAGGGAGACTGTATTGAGGCAAGAATTTCAGCAACAGATTGCACAAGTATCAGATAAATTAAGAAATACACGGCTTACGGTGCCGGAAGTGAAAGTTTTTAAAGAAGTTGAAATCATTGAAGGGGTAGAATGCAACGAGCCCCTCGATGTAGTAAAATGTCTCACCGAATTCCATGGGACGCAAGACACTTACGTGTCTTGGAGGCAAGCGACACATGCCGCTTTTTAAGAAGTATGACAGAAGCTCCCGTCACTATCAGGCTACAGTAATCATTAGGAGCAAAGTCAGAGGCCCAGCGGACGCGGTTCTAGCCTCATTTAACACGCCGTTAAACTTTAAGGCCATAATAGCGAGATTAGATTTTACATATAGTGACAAGCGGCCCATTCATGTAATTGAGCAGGAAATGGGTACGCTTAGGCAGGGCAGCATGTCTATTNCCATAATAGCGAGATTAGATTTTACATATAGTGACAAGCGGCCCATTCATGTAATTGAGCAGGAAATGGGTACGCTTAGGCAGGGCAGCATGTCTATTCTGCAGTATTACGATGAGGTTGAAAAGAAACTCACGTTGCTGACGAATAAAGCCCGCATGTCTTATGAGAACAATCTGGCAGCTGGTATCTGTGAAAAGTTTAGGGGTGACGCACTTCGAGTATTCATCTCTGGACGAAAACGCAGTTTAACCGACGTGTTGTTCTCGGCTCATCCCGCAGATCTTCCGACAGAACTAGCGTTAGCACAGGAAGTGGAGGCTAATCACGAGAGATATGCTTTCGCGACAAACTATGCTAGGGGGCAGGAAGAACGTTCCCGCCCAGAGCAGCGCCCACAAGGGCGTCACCTATAACAGCACCAAGAAAAAAAGCAGTTCTCTCAAGGTGGCCCGGGCAAGAGCCTCCATTTCAAGAAGCAGAACGGCCAGTCCTCAGACAAGTCCCAGAATGGAACTGGCCCCGACAATGCCCCGGTCCCAATGGAAGTCGACCCTTCTTCTTCCAAATGGAGACAGCCCACAAACTTTTCGAATTCCCAGGGCTCAGCCAAGTTTAATGCCACCCAGGGCCAGGGAAATAAGCGCCCTGCCGGGTCAGAGCGCGCGACAGGCCAAAGGCGGCAGAGGGTAGTGTAGTATGTTGTATGCCAAATGGGCATATGCCCATTTGTATTGTAGAGTATACAATATGACAATTGGTCATATGCCCAACTTAAAGTAAGAGTAACAACTCAATACATAACAACACTTTGTTGCTATGTTTATACAACCATAAATATATATAAGTGCAGTAATAGGATCCGTCACTTATACGNATACATAACAACACTTTGTTGCTATGTTTATACAACCATAAATATATATAAGTGCAGTAATAGGATCCGTCACTTATACGGACTGGCCGCAGCGTGAGATCGTTAGCGTAAGCACTTCTTGAGTATGTACCATCCGTACATATATATATGTATATGTACACATAACTACATTGGCACATACATATGTACTGCAACTCTCTCTCTCTTGCTCTGCGGACGCTTTTAGCGGCAGAGTTCACTTAGAATATTCTATGTAATAAGTGAAACATAAATTTGAATAAAAACCAAGAGACATTCTTGGATAAAAACTGAAAGAGACCACACGTCGTTTCTTTTGTTGAACTTTAAACTAAATAGAAATATAACAGTTGTCTATGTGGTCTAAGGCAGTTACGACTGTTGTTGGCAGTCTGCAGGTGCTGTTAGGTGTAGCTCCTGTTGACTTAGAGATTAGGCTTAGGGCCTTACTCTATAGGATAATAAGGCGGCTACAATTGCTGCAGAATGAATGGTTACCCGATAGGGATGTGAAGAGTCTAAGGATTAATGTGTGTAAAAAGTTGCTGAGAGATTGTATTCTATCTGACTGGCAAGTCAAATGGGATAATAGTGAGAATGGGCGGGTTACGTGCGAATTTATCCGAGATGTCAGTTTTGTTGTGGATAGACCAGACTTTGGTTTCAACCTTAGTCTTGTATTCCTCCTAACTCGCCACGGCTCTCTCAATGCTTCATTCGATAAAGCTGCCTGCTAGTCTGGAGTGCCTTTGTGGTTTCTTCTCGGAAACATGTGATCTGTGAGTGCCCAATGTATCTGGATCTTCGAGATCTAAATGACATGGGTGTATCTGAGGTTAGTGGGGATTTTGACGATAGTCGAGTACTCTCCACAAGAGATAGCGTTAGAAGAGTGAGTGAATTCGCACGAGCTGTGTTTGCCAGACGACGACTTCAATTGGGAAATGGTATGAATGTTCAATATTTTTATGGTTGTGGGGGTCTGAATGTGAAGGGGTTGAGTGTGATTGGTGAATCATAGTCGTTTCTACTTGTTGGGTACATTAGCTGGCCGCCAAGTGGTTTGACTTAGCTCAAATAATAATACCATCGTTTGCGGAACCGGTAGAAATAAGCCTCGCTCCTTACAGTGAGAAAACCATGTCCATGACCGTGGCGTATACTGTTTCATCTGTGGAATGGTGTTCGCATCAATCTACATTCTATTCCATGCAGCAATGTTCTTATTCTTTGAGAGAGAGAGAGAGATTAAGCCATAGTGCCAGGTGTTCATGTTAAACCACTTGACTTTCATATCCTTTTTACCCACTTTCAATGGGTTCAGGGTACAAAAATGTCTGATATCAAAAAAAGCTTACACTAAAGCTTATACACTAAGTAAAAACCTGATGTCAAATTTACTGATATGAAGATTTATGGATTCACAATGCAGTCTAGTATATTATTCTGCACCTTCCTGCACTGTTTTCGAAACAAACGGCGTTGCACCTTAACGGTGCTTTATGAACGAGTATTCTGATTAGCTGATACCCATCAGCAATAAGCCTCAAGGCTGCCCTAGACTAGACAAAAAGATTGAGGAAATCATACATATAGGAAACTGCAAAAACGTTGGTATAAATTGTTAATTTAATTACGTTGTAGATATTGGTAAATCCCAAATACACTACACAAATCATTCCATAAAACAATGAGCGCGGCTTGTTTAAAGATATGAATGTTTTGGTTTTCGATGGATTTGCACAAGCTAATTTTGTATTAGCAATTGCTTACGAAAGCGATAATTGAAAAAATTATTCTAAAAATTATGAAATATTGTATTATTAACAAAAAGTATTTCATTACATGAACAGCAGCTGTTTTGCGACAGTTGTGTAGTCTAGAGTGCCTTTAAGAAATTAACAAACAACCGTTAAGCCATTGTCTGTAGCTGCGAACTTATCGCATATGTCATTTGCATTTCAACCAGTATGAGAAGAACAGAACAACGTTAAACAACGATTTCATCGATCTGCTACCGAGCGCCAATGGGGTATACAATGAATGTCAATGCTATTTAAGTGGCGATAGCTTAAGGATGAGCCGCATTTGACCACCGTCATTTGCACAGCAAAGTCACCGATGTTGAGCGCGGTATGTGGCGGTACACAGACCGTNGCTCTGTGTCAGAAGGTGGTCAACTACGGCTGGAGGAACCTCGGATAACAGATAATGCGTTAAGGGTTTTGGGGCGTGGAAAATCAGCGTGGGGGCGTGGAAAATCAGCTACACATAAAACCGCAAATCAATTAATGCTACACATTCCCATACATATGTATAAATTTCCACAACTTTAAAGCTAGTCAACAAATTTCAACGAAATAATAGGCACCTCCTGTAAAAATCGTCTGGTCAAAACAAAGTATATCCTGAATTCATTAAAAAGGGGTAAAATGGGTTTAATAGTTTCTTGCAAATTTGTGTGAAGTGCAGAAGGAGGCATATATATATTTTTGTACACCGACCGCATAAAGGTAACATAATATATAAATATATAATATAATCTTGATCAGATTAGATAATGGCCAAGTATTTTTTTCGGTGATGGTGGCGGAGCATATCAGTAATATATATTCCAAATTTAGTGACTCTAGCTGAAAAACTGTGGTTTTCTAATTATCGATATCTTTCGATCTATCGATCTTTTGAAATAATCAGAGATGCTCCCTTCTGCGTGTTACACACCCTTTTTACCCGTTTTCAATGCGTTCAGGGTATACAACNATAATATATATATATATGTAGTATAATCTTGCTCAGATCAGATCAGATAATGGCCAGGAAGCATCTCCGACCCCATAAAGTATATATATTCTTGATCAGCATCACTAGCCGAATCGATTTAGCCATGTCCGTCTGTTTGTCCGTCTGTCTGTCCGTCTGTCTGTGTGTCCGTCTGTCTGTACGTCTGTCTGTCCGTCTGTCTGTATGAACGCGTCGATTTCAGAGACTACAAAAGCTAGAAAGCTGATTTTAGTCTCATTCGGTTCGTATATACCATACGCAGATCAAGTTTATTTCAAAGAATCGAAAACTCCCTCCGTTTTCATATTATCGATATTTATCGCTTTTTTGACTCGGTTTTTTAAGCGTAACTCCCAAACTATAAAATCTAGAGCCACCAAATTTTTAAATTTCGCGTAAAGCATACGAAGAATTTAAATGTTTGAGGTTTTGGATACCTCTCCCCAATCGCCCCCAATATCGATAAAACCATAAAAAAGTAAGTTAATCAAATACTACACATGGGAATTGGGTTGTACATACATTTCGAAAATCTGAGTAAGTCCTGAAAATTTTATAACGACATTTAGTTTACGAGCAAATCAAGAATCTATTTGCAGTAGTGGGGCAAAGCGCAGCTGCTCGGCTGAAGTGCAATCAACTTCTGTGTTCATGTGCACGTATACATATGCATATGCAGATATTTAAAACTTGACTTGCTGACTTAAATGGCTGATTTAAAACGGACACGAAGTCGCACCAACGCAAGTATTGCAACGGCAGGAGGAGTAACGGTGACTTGGGAGCCTGCCTGATTAAACGGCACTTTACGTTACGTATAAAAAACCCATTGCCAAAAAGGGACTGTAGTGACTGGGCGCCGAGCTGCGACAAGTACCAACCAAAGAGTACTACAGCAGGCGATCGACGGAGCTAACCACCAGCAAAAATAGAGACGGGAGTGATGACGAGTACCTACTCAAGTACCTACTTAAGTACCTACTAGAGTACCTACTACGAGTACGTACTACAAGCAATAGCAGAGTACTTGCAAGCAGGCCCAAAACCTCTGACGATAGAGTATTACCGGGAAAGATAACCAGCAGCGGCAGCGGAAATAAGAGGGTGTGCGGCGAGTAACCATCCCATACGTCAAGGCACCCAAAAGGCGAGGAGGGGCATCAGAAAGGAATCGATGAGGAGGGAGGCACTCCTAGAGAAAATAAACGTGGACCCACCACTACCGTGGAAGGAGCCACTAAATTGCGGGAAAATAATCGAAGACCCACCACTACCGTGGGAGAAGCCACTAAATGGTGGAAAGCAGTATAAGATTTGTTTACCCACCCACCCACGCTAAAACGGCGGCAAAATGTCGCAATGAAAAACAAAATAAAATGGTTTGTAATACAGTAAAACACTTTCCAAATCAATACATTATTAGTTGACAAACTAATAACACAAAAAATAAAAACAAATTTTTTTTCCAAATTTGCGAATATTAAGATTAGAAAATACAAAAAAATAAAATGCCTGATGAAACTATAGAACTATTGACGAAGCGGTCAGAAATTGTAAAGCAGAAATGAAATGCAGTTGTTTAGAAAAAAATATGCCTTTGATACAAAATTGCGTTACGTAAGATAAAACAAATAAGAGTGCTCTAGTCGGGAGTGCCCGAATGGGGGATTCTCTGAACCCCGGTACATAGTAAATATTGAAATATCAAAAGTAAATTAAATTAAACTATAATGCACATAAAACTATAACTTAAGTTTTTAAAACAATTTAATTTTNGAAATATCAAAAGTAAATTAAATTAAACTATAATGCACATAAAACTATAACTTAAGTTTTTAAAACAATTTAATTTTACTTAAATAATATATTTAAATTTTAACACTATCCTGAATACTAACTGAAATTTTATTGTAGTAAAAATAAACTGTCTCGAAAGTCCTTGAAAACGTAAGTATTTGAAAACGCCCAATCAATGTGCGAGTCACAATTGGTAGTGGCGTCTTCAAATCTAACAGGCACCTAAATCTTTCATCTATTCACTTATTATAGATAAATTAAAATCTTCTAAAATAAGACAGTTTTCATTTTCGAAGTAAATCCTCAAATCCTATTTTAAAGAGAGCTAACGGAAATGTCGATCATTTATAAACTACTAAGAACCCCATAGACCTATATCGAAATATGGCATATTCAAACACAACTGGTTCTGACATTATTCTACCGTTTATACAATGTGAAACATCGTTGACAATATAATTTCTAAACCTTTTTTAGATCGCACTGAGTAAAGTATTATTTCGCAATCTTGGCGGACAACCATTGCAAACACTGGAATGTCGATATTTTCGTTTGAGTATGTTGAGGCCTCAACGAAACAAAGAATGGACGACTGAAGCATTAAGTTGTCCGATTGAATGTCTTCAATATGACAGTGAATGCTTTTAGTATTAATAAAGAATATATCTAAGGCAGACCTGTTCACTAAGTGATCGTAATGTGATCGAAGTAGTTTTTAAGTCCGCAATTTCTCTATTTCATTTTGGATCTTATCATCATTTTTGGGAGGTTTCGGAGGAACAAAAGCTCCTATAATAAATAACCTCGAAGCAGCTGTTGCTCTACTTCAAGCACGCTGCATTCGAGGGCAAGTGTGAACCGCCACCTTGCCATACGTTGCTCGCTGACTCTTCTGGATGGTTGGACCTTCTGCAGGTACAACTGGAAACTGCCTACGGTCAATGGTAACTTGCTAATTTCTTCTATATTAAAAACATTTTAATATTTTCTGAATTGGGGTCTATGAACATTCTGTATGATGTGTACATTTTGAGCGAGCAAGAACTCCTACACTTTCTTCTGAAAATTTCATCCATAAATATTTGGAGTGCTGGATGCATCAAAATCTATTTGCATTAAAATGCCCGTTGCCCCATTGACTAACCCATCCTCGGTATCTACATTGACCGTAATCATATATTTGGCAGTTGTTTTTAATAAAAGGGACATGCATAAAATTTGTGTTTCGGAGGACCTAAAGCTACAAACGGCATCTAATATCCTATCCCTATTTGCCGCCTTTAAATGTGTAGCTTTAATAAAATCAGAAGCGGTAGAAAAAAATTGGTCAGTCGGAATAGAGTTTAACTCTTTAGTATTAAAGTTATCAGTTGCCGCATTGGTACTGAAAAGATGAATTGCATCATCTGGCACCGCAGATGGCTGACATATGCGGAATCGGACTAGACTAATGTCATCGGTTGTCATAATACCTGATGCCATATTTTTTAAGGCAGAAGCAAATAATTGATCTTCCCGTTGTCGCATGATTTCTGTGAGCTCATAATACTTGAAAAAGGTCCCACAGAGATAACGCAAAAATTGCACTGTAGGGATCATTTGAGTTGAATTCGAAAATCCAAAGATCCCCCAAGGGGGATAACTGTAGTAGATCACCAAAGACGATGACAGAAACACCACCGAATAGAGAAGTATTTTTGAAAATTTGTTTTAAACGGGAGTCTAACTGGGAAAACATTTTGGATCCTACCATAGATATTTCATCTATAATTTCATCTTACGGACAAAAATTGAAATTTTGCTAATATAAGTATTCTTTTCCCNGATCACCTACTGGTGATAACTGTCGTAGATCACCAAAGACTATGACAGAAATACCACCGAATGGAGAAGTATTTTTGAAAATTTGCTTTAAACGGGAGTCCAACTGGGAAAACATTTTGGATCCTACCATAGATATTTCATCTATAATAATAAGTTTAAGGCCTATTAACCTGAATGTAAAGTATTAATCAATCTGGTACAAATTTAAGGGCTTTGAGTAACCTAAATCGTTACTCAAAGCCCTTAAATTTGTACCAGATTGATTTACTGGCAGAGAAAACATGGAATTCAGTGTTGATTCGCTGATTCCGAAAGCGGCTTGTGTGGGGCACACAATAGAATTTTAGCGGAGCTTGGATCAGTTCCAGGCTTACTATTGTACATTAAGGACAAAGATTTAAAAATTGCTAAAATAAGTCGGCTTTTTCCTAGACCAGCACCACCTCCAACAAATTCGTAAAATACGGATTTGTTTTTGGCATTGTGCAAAACATGTGTATGGAATATCTTCTGCTTTACATTAAGAGACCTAACAATATCTGCCAACCTTTCAGCTGAAACTATAGCTGGAAGTTTTCTCAATCGGACGTTGCTATCTTTTGAGCCTGCGTTAATTTCATTCTCATTAATGTTTAAGACATTTAAATGAGGATTTATTTCAGGCAATCCTAACACTCTAAATCTATAATCAACTACCTCCTCATTATTACTATTTCCTCTCTTTCTTGCTGAACTGCATTTCGAGATCATCCTGAAGCTCACTATCATCTAAACTATTATATTTTCTACGATTGCTCTCGATCAATTCCTTATTTTGACTACAAAATAATTCTCTAATTACTAAGTCTACATTCTCGTCCCTCCAAGGGAAATATAACATTACTATTTTCCTAAAATAATTTCTCCTATCAGTATTAATATTAAATCTCCTATATCTTATTATCCCTGGAGTAAGTCTCTTCTTTACAAAACCACTACTGTCGCGGAGTGCGTAAACTAACGATTGGGAAGACCTCGGTGTTTCGATGCTGTCTGCGTCATCAATATACGGACGAGTTCCACTATTCCTTTTGCTAAAACTATAAAAAGCTGCAAAATCGGCAAGGCATACATTTTCTAAACATATAACATATATAATACTTTCGGAGAAATGCATTCCTAAACAGCAGTAAACGGCTTCCTGGGCAGATACTCTCTGTACCCGAAATAAATTTATGCCTTATATGTTGTAACTTTTACTTTATAGTTATATTGCCCGTATTAATCTCACTAACTGCTTTACGCATGAATTTCGAACTACCTCTCTGGGACTTGTTAATATAATAAATGACGTAACTACAGCAAGTATAGGGATCTAATATAAATTGTATGTCTATATTAGCTCGCTGCAATAAAAGAAGATGTGTATTATAAGCTTTAAGCAAAAGATTGCTATAAAAATATTTTAGGCTTCTTTAAACTTGACCTAAGAGCATTTATATAGCATTCATAATTAAGATTAAGTTGATCGTGGGACAAAAAATTGTTAAAATCGCTAAGAAAATCTATAGTTTCACGATCAAACGGATGTTTCTAAGAAGCCCTGAATTTTTTCAAAATTCCTACGATGCACATTCATATTTTGTGCATCCTCGGCTAACGGGAATAGAATTTCTGTTTGGGGCATGGGGGGTACGGAATACCAAATCTACATATTTGTTGTGATCTAACCTCTCACCTACATGAATGCCCGTGGTTGTGGGTCTGATACTCCAAGAAAGGAGCAACATCTGGGTTATTTGTATCAGTTGTGATAAACTGATCAATAAAGGACTTTACAGTGGNTGGGTCTGATACTCCAAGAAAGGAGCAACATCTGGGTTATTTGTATCAGTTGTGATAAACTGATCAATAAAGGACTTTACAGTGGAAATGCTTGACTCATCGGACAAGTCAAGCCTGGGGGCATCTTTCAGCCAAAACATGCCATGAATATGTGGTGAGCCTCGTTGCCGAAACTCTACACGCTAATAAAACTTGATGACCCTATGTGAACCGAAAACACCGCATTCCTTTTTCATTAGCTTCAAAAGCTGCCTGAATCGAAAATCAAAATACGTAGCACAAGTTACGGGATCTGCTCTAATAAGACGGGCTTTTTCATTAAAATTTAATGCTGCTGCTACATCTTCCGAAATGTCTACCTTATCAATGTTTTTTGCAAGTAAATCTAACAGCTCCTTCCATCTAGTTTCTGCTGCCGAAAAGGTTTTAAAAAATGTCGGAAGACCGAATTGCCTAATCATGGCCATAACCTTCTTTTTTTCTGCTTCCCAGTGAGCAGGAGACGTGCGAATACCTTTCAAAGCACTATAGCCATCATCATGGCTACACTATCTATATGTTCTTCGTTAAGGGCGTTAGCCGTAGAAATGCCTAGAGTGGCTCTGTGCTTACGTAAGCAAATAGAAGTGTTATTATGCTAATATTGATCATTTCCAACTTTTTGTAGTTTAGAAACAATTTATCTGTTCTACAGCCTCTTCTATCAGAATTCCTCAGTTCGGACCAAACTATGGTTGTACAACTTTCTGAGCATTTTCTTTTATTGCCAGCAAATATAGTTGGGAAGGCCAGCTCCTCTGAATCGCAATCTTCAATCATATCCAAAGGACGCTGACCCCCTCCAGGAGCTATAACTATTCTTTGCAAGGCAATGTTTTCTATAGGGACATTTTTTAAGAATGTTTCCTGCCCTCCTGGATTAAGTGCATCAGTTTCTATACTTCTATTTTGCTCATTTATGGAGGCTTGAGCAGATCTATCTTCTAATTGTCCAAGTCCCAATCTTCAGCTGATGCAACAAAGGGAACTTCGTCAGACGAAAAGGAAGCTAGCCACTGATCGTTAATAGCTAATTAGTGCTTCCTGTAGAGTTTGGTGCTGACTAAAAATCTACTTCATTGCATAATTGGGCGGCAATATCCTAAAGACATAATTATCATGAAAGGAAGGCGTGGGGCAACAAGCCGTTCCGCTAAAGGCGGAAGCAATCTGCAAGCAATCTGGAAGATCGGCAAAATCTAGGCCATTCGTTATAGAAGTCTTTGGTTTTTTTCCTAACCTAATGCTGCGTTACATGTTTTGCAAAAACTATACCTATTATCGACGGAAGGAAAGAAAAATTCAATTACCTCACGAGAAATTTTGTCTACTTGATGTGGAAACCACAACCTTTGCAACAAATACAAACCTGATTGGGTCCCTGTTTGACAGTTTTATTAAATATAGCTATTCAAATATCTAGGCTAGTGCTCACAGCTTGAGATCTTCTATCCTGTGAAATGGTATTCCCACAATCTTGCCTGTTCCTAGCAGAATTTCTCCTATTTTCTGCTATCCTATTACCTGTATTGTTTCTATTCTGGCTTACTCTCTGCGACATACTTCTACTGGCATCAAAAGCCACCTGTCGTGTTTTGAATTCGAATACTTCGCCTTGCACTTGTGTTTCGTGCCTGCTCAATGATCCTACGAACTGGATTGTCTCTAATCTGAGAGCGTTGACTCCTATTCCTTTGTCTCTCTAATATTCGTCTTTCTAAGCCATGTCGAACGCGTGCTCTACGTAAAGTATCTCGTTCCTGTTCGTCTGCCCGATATACAGGGTCTTGTCTGCGACTCGATCGTCGCGAAGTACTACTAGTATTTAGTATTTAGTACTAGTATTTAGTAGTATTTACTATTTGCTCCAGTTGTCTAACTGGAGAATTAGTATGTTGAATAGCGCGTCGAACAATATCCTGTTGCTGTTCGTCTGCCCTATAAACTGGGTCATGTCTGCGACTCGATCGTCGCGAAGAGTTTAATATTTGCACTGATTGTCTAATTGGAGAATTGGTTCGCCGAATAGCGTGCCGAATAGTATCTTGATCCGGTTCAGTACTTCTAAAACTTAAATTATTTGGACGAATTTGGTGACGTCGGCTATCTCTAATCCTTTCTGCTTGGCCAAAATTTTTCATTTTCCCTACGCTCTCTTTTCGAAACTATGTTGTTCAATCTTTCCTGCTCTGCATATTCTAAATTGGATCTATTTAATTGATTCCTAGTCTTTGAGCCCTATTTATCGCTGACAATCGTTTTACCCTATGCATTTTGGAATTTTATAACGTTGAAATTATATATATGTATGTATATATATTTATAATATAAATTTATTAAATAAGGCTGCCTATAGCCTGCAGAAATTAATATAATAAAAGATTTTAAGTATAATAATAAAATATTATTATTTATAATCTTAAAG